>JBBPDA010135197.1:0-22378 GCA_037974385.1 Arnoldichthys spilopterus
ATTTAAAAACTGCATTTTGTGTTCAATTATGTTATCTTTGACTAATAGTTAACGGTTTTTGATGAGCAGAAACATTTGTGTGACACACAAGTGTGACAAACATGCAAAAAAATAAGAAATCAGGAAGGGGGCACATAGTTTTTCACACCACTGTATAGTGTCTATGCGTCTTCATCTCAGCATCATGACTATTTTTCAAAGCCAAAAAAACAAAACAATGGAAAACTGTCAATATACCATGTGAGACAGCGATGAGAATGTGGTAAGCTGCCTACTCATATACTGTAGGATTACTGGGAAACCAAATATGGATCATCAACACTGTGAGGCAAGGAAACAAAGACTTGTAGGGAACTGGCTGAACATAAGAAAGATTCATGGGCATCAGGTGGCCAAAAGACAATGAAAGCAAAGGTGAACAGACAGGGTCATGCCCTCATGCAAAAGGAACTTTCCAGCTTTAGCAGAATGTCATCATATGGAGCTACTGGACATGACAGTAAACAAAAATGCGGCTTCATCATTTTTCTCCATCTCTCCTAATACCCCTGCTGTCAGTTTATAGTACATATTTCCCCTACATATCTTCACTGTAGTACAAATCCCCACAAATCTTCATAATCATAACTATATCGCAATGCTAGGCTCAACATCACAATGAGAGTCAGCCCTTGGCAATGTACAATGGCATTTTCATGGGTCCAACCCTAATCAGAAGCCAAGGCCTTGTTTTGACAAGTGGACTTCTGTATGGAAAAAGAAATACACAACATACTGTGGAATCTGTGTATCATTACACCCCTAGTGTATAATATTAAACAAGGTTAAGTAAAACACTTTAGACGAATGAGGAATGGAAGCATGATACAGTGAGTATTGGCAAAGAAACCAAATATTTATCTCTCTAGCTAACAATAGTAGATTGTTAGAGCAGATGTCACCCACCCCCTCCACTCCAACAGTTTGAGCAACGACCCTTCCAAACTCACACACGCTCACACACACACACACTTTTCAGACACCCCTACATGCTTCACAAAGTCTTATTAGGAAGTGAGCCAACTCATCTGCTTGGGAGAAGGGAGGAAGGAAGGGGGATTAGAAAGAAAGCACCGAGTGCCATATATGACAGAAACAAACACAAGCACACTAGAGTCACGTAAAACAGTGTAACTGAACATAATGAATGCTGTGCTCTCATACTAGACAATAATAAATCAGGCAAGTGAGGAAACCAAAATGAGGAAGAAAGAGAAAAAAAGATTGAAAGTGTAAGCACAATAGCAAAGGACGTGGAAGACAGAGTGCGTGAACCACTGTGTTCAAGCAGGTGTTTTGTGTGTGTGTGTGTGTGTGTGTGTGTGTGTGTGTGTGTGTGTGTGTGTGTGTGTGTGAGTGCATGAGGGAGAGAGCTAACAAGATAAATGCACGGCTTTGAGGCAGTGGATTAAAAGCAGCCCACTCTGGGATAATCTAATAGGCCTTTTAAAATCATGATGACCTCTGCAATTTTCACTCACATGCCAGCAAAGCAACAAAAATATCAAGCTTTGAAATGGCCTAATAATCGTAATATGACTCATTTCTACTGTGGCCTCAGGCAGGACAAACTTATTTATTAGCTTTATTTTTCAATAAACAGTAAATTCCTATATGTTCATAGTAAATTCAGGGTGCATACGTATTAACTGGCAACTCACATGTGATTTTGTCTGTATTTTTATGTTAGAAACGGTTGTAACAGATATTAGTACTTATGGGTATGGTTACTGGGAACCCTAGATAGATAGATAAGCAAAAAGTGCTAGAAAATGAATGCATCCTATTAAAGCATGTAGCTGTTCTTGTAATCACTGTGTGATATCATGTTGTTAGACATGTGTTTCTTTCTATGGCATAGTGGAGAGGTTTGGGTAGTTTGAGCATGATCGTGCACTCAGTATTAGAGGCTGATGGTAAAGCACTTATAACAGTTTAAAACAGTTCATTTTAAAGTTCAATAGTTTTTAATGTTGGATGGAGACAAATATTGCCAACACTCAATGTTTCAATGTTGGTGGGAAATGAAACACTGTATTCTGATGTAACCATTGAAAAAAATCAGCCATAGCTGGTATCAATACATTTCATTGTGAAAATGCATCACTAATGAAATAAAGGACTGAACAGAGGAGAGAAGGAGTAGAGCTTGCAGTAAAGATTAAATAAAAGAGTAATTAGATGGCGATTAGACTGAAGTACAAAATAAGAGCTACCAGTTTCAGCACCATGGACAGTGCCACCTGAGACTTCGCGGCAGGATCAAACTTGTCTGGTAATTGCTCTAACTCAGACTGCTTAATGTGTAATGAATTTTATTTTCACTCCCAAAATAACAAACAGATGACCATCATCAGCATGCTAGTTAAACAAGAGCTATGTAATGAAGAAACTGATAACTAATACATAAAAAAATATTGTTTTATTATGTATCTCATAAGAAAACAATGTCAGCAACCATTTCATGCATTTCCAACACTCAAGGAAGGCTAATCTTGAAAAGAGATGAGCAGTTGGGAATGTCCCACACTTGCTTGCATTGTAGAGCCTGGCGTTGTGCAAAGAGTCTTGAGACGTCAACCTGTCAAGTACTGCAATGGTGTCTGGATCAGGTACAATTAGTTTGTCAAACGAAGGGGACAGAGGCTGATTGGTTTGGTGGAGCATATCAGATAACAATCATAGCACTTAGCATGTCTAATGTACTCTTAGCCGCTTCATGTGTCTGAGGCTGATCAGGTAGCAGAAATGCCAAATGAAACAAAGTCGCTCAGGAGACAAGCTGCTATACGATAACTCTGATACTTCAGGAGGTCAAAGGTGAGTCCAATAATAGTAAGTTTGCTTTTTAGTATCACTCTAGCTCTAAGTAAAAATTATACATATGTAAACAAAATCCATAGTACATAATTATTTATTGTCATAATTACTTATGCCAAGAAATAACACACACCAGTGTCAAACCAGATCAGAAATCCATCTGTTGCAGAGAGAACTGCTTGGTTAATGTCCACTAATACTTCAGAAGAATAGTACCAGGATTCAAATGGAAGCAGACCAATACCTCATTTCCACCAAACTGGTGTCGGTGCTGGTTTCATACCTAGAACATGTTCTTTGCATTTCCATTGAAAAAAACTGGTGCTGGTGCCATAAATCCAGCACTGGCATGGCTCCACAAAACTCCTGGTCCCAAAGCTGGAACCACTGACGTGAGTGGCTGTGGGCAGGGCTACAGCAGGATATGTGCAACCACTTGCTTAAAATATGAGCGAAAGCAGCAGCAGTGGGAAAACGTTGATCAAGCAGTAGTGTGTGGAAGAGACCGACATTTTGTTGGCACTCTGGGCTTCAATGGAAACACAAGAGAAACTCACAGGAAGTGATAAAGTTCTTCGGTTTTTACATTTAAAAGCATGTCATATGTAACAACTTTAAAAGTAAATTGATAAAAACCAAACAAAGCAGACGCCCCTGTACACAATGTTTCTCGGCATCAAAAAACTCCTGCTGTGTATCAAAATGCGAGACCAGCAATGAAAAAGAGCTATAAGAACAGCCTCCTCAGAGGGTCCTGGCTCAATCAGGTGGACATGGCAGCGATCCCATTTTTAAAGAACAGGCTTTATTTTAACATGAACATGCCCCAATACACACATATCATTTTTACTCCTTCTAAACAGAGCTATGTCAGTAATGTTTACTGCTTTTCTTTTAGTGACATTAATCAGGTATGACCAAACGAAACACTGCATGTTTGGCAAGCCACAGCTCATGTCCCCTTTTACACAATAAGCATTGTCCAAACTGGAGCAGGTTACGCTCCTTAGCTGTGCATAACTGCACAGAACAAAATTTTTGGCAATGCATCCTGCCGAAAAGAATCCACTTGGTTTTAAATGAAAAGCAGAACTGATGAAAACTGAATTTCTATTTAACTCTTTAGCAGGTGACCAAGTGTAAATGGTAAAAAGTCTTAATTGTATCACACTGGCTTTGTCTGTGGCACTAGCTTTTCTTCATTGTACATCAAGAGCAGGGCCCAGTGTCACAAATAATAAATAATAATTTCCTCTTCCACTAAAACCAGGCCATCTCCATCAGAGGATCCGCTCATCCATATGACTGCTCTCTCTGTCGACCCACGGCTTTTAAACTGTGACCTGTCATTCCTCTTAATATTAGTGACACAGGGAGGAGAGAAAACAGGGGAACGTTTCCTGGCAAGACGTTTAGGGGGGTGTTCTGGTTATGAGGCAGACGGCTCATAGCAGGAGTTTCCGCATCCCCACCGACCCTGCTGAGTGTGAGCCACAGTTGCCACGGTGACGATGACACACATCTTGCTCTGTTCCAAAATCAGCTGCTGTTCTCAACATCTTCAACGTTCATCACTCGAATCAGAGAGCATGAACATGTGCAACATTTACATGGTATGGTGAGGTTACAGAAACTGGACATGTTTCTTGATTGCAGTGATTTCTGCCTAATGAAATATTCATGGGTCACATTAGTACCTTTAAAGCATCTTTACAAACAGAGTTAACACTAAATGAACCTTGATAAATGAAATGACCCTTGTATCTTTGAGAGTAGGTCTGTCCATTATATTTTGTGTTATTTGTAACAAGCTGCCAGTACTGATATCGCAAAAGACTGCAATATGCAAACAAGGCTTTTAACAAAAGACAAAATGTCTCAGCTGTTGCATATGAGTTTCTGTGGGTGTTTTAATGAATCAGCGCATTTGGCATGTGTAACATACTCTTTATGATCAGAGATTCTCTAATTGTAGAAAAGCCAAATGAAACCAAGTCGCTTAAGAGAAAAGGTGCTACATGATAACTCAGATACTTCAGATGTAGGAGTGTAAATAAAATGTATCATGATTCAATCTGATCTGATTATTTTCACCAATGATCCAGTTTTTGTTTTTGATACCTTAAAAAATTTGCAGTAATGTGATCAGGTTCAATACTGGTGTCTGCAGTAAGTATGAAATATGATGGAATTTCACACAATCTGCAACATTTCCATAAAGTCACACATGATAATGTGAACATTTTATTATTAAATCAAATACAGCAGTGTAGTTAAGCAGAAGCAGTTTCTCAGTACAAAACACTGCTCAAAGTAAAATGAAGTAAGATCACACACTGCACAATTTTTGTGTAACATCAAATCGCACGCTATATTGATTGATGAATTGATACAGATCAATTCACTGTTACACCCCTATTCAAGAGGTGAATGTGGGTCCATTTATACTGGTAGTTTGGTTTCTGTAGTCTAGATCAAAACTGGCTTTGAATACTAGTAAAAATACTATGGTTGTATACAAAATCCATAATTTATAATTATTATGTCAATAATAATAGTAATAAAGTACCTGTGTCAAATCAGATCAGAAATGTATCTGTTGTAAATAAGGTTTCCAGTCCGGCTGCACAATACATCGTCTGTACAATATTGTATGCAATATTGGTTTCTGCAATACAGATATCACGAGAGGCTGCAATATGCAAATAAACCTCTAACCAATCAAGAATTTCGTAGAACTTCCCTGTGATAAGTTGGGCCTAAACTGTTGAAGGCTAAATAAAGATATATACGTAAATGTGTTGGTTTTGTGACATAAAAAAAAAACAGAATGTTTTAAAGCTTAGTTTCCATATATGGACTGTATAGATGAGGACGTGAATGCACATTGTGAAGCTTTAACAACACTTAAACACTTCAACCCTGTTTAATAAGTTGGAGCGTGATATGGGTCTTTTAATATATTGAAAAACATCGCAATCACAATATGTAGCATTGTATGTTACAATCGCAATACTGGTATTTTGTCCATATCGTGCAGCCCTAACATCCAGAGATGAGACAAAGATCCATTCTATAGTTGGTCTTTATGGACATCTTTGGTCTGCATTGTGCAAATACTTCAAAGGAATAGCACCAGAATTTACCAAGACCGGCCTCATCAGAGGGTCATAGTCACAAAAGTAACAATTTCTATATAAGGCAGGCTAAAAATCAGGAATCAAGTTGAAGACATTTTCCCAATGTGCTGCAAAGCACTCAATAAATGCAATAGGCAACAATATAATCACAATATGTTTTTGCCATATCATGTGGCCCAATTTTAAATCCAATTTTAAATAAAACTAAATAAAATGTTTCCCCACTATGACTGAAATGGTTTCTTTTGCACATTGAGAGCATCTCTGATTATGGCAGTATGTTGGTTTAAACAGGCTTTTTTCTTGTTTTTGTCATCCAGCTTTGGAAGCTTTGTGGAGAACAATGGGCACATACACTCCTAGATACAGAAAAGAAGACCCCTTCACAGTTTGCATACAAACAGACAGCCATGTGGACATACCCAGAAGCACAGTTCTGGCAGATTCCAGCTACATTCAGGCCCAGAATAATGGAAAAAAGTAGATGCAGCGAGGTGGAAATAAGACCACCTGGCTTCAGCTGCAGCTGTCTGTCAGCTCAGTGCAGGCCTCAGGCTTCCATGCCTATATTAAACATATCTTACCGTGTACTGCCCCCTGCTGGTTTACTTTAGACAGTAACGGAAATGGTAAAAAAGTTCTTATATTCATAAGAATAATTATAAGCTAACATCTGCTGTGGAGGTCAAATGTCTGCAAAGAGAGCAGTGTAGTAGGGCTTGAAGATGGATCATTTTCTAATCAAAATTACACAGTTGGAATTAGTGCAATTTTCAAATCACACACACAGAGCTTGTGAAACACTGAAACAAGAGATTGAAGTTACAACTTAATCAGATTTGGTAACCTGTGGCTCTTATTTGCACTAGTCACCATGTCTGTCAGTAAGATGGTTTCCCATGTTGGACGTGTTGCCTTCCTTAGTCTGTGTAGGTAGTAAACATCTTTGCCTTGAGTGTCAGCTTTGTAAGCATAACGATGCCATATTTTGCTTTGTAGGGTCTTGCTTTGTCACCTAGCTGTCGATATGTAATTGTATTTGCATCTATACCTCAGGACCACGACTATTTTGGTCAATTATGACATGACAATTAATAAACAAGAATATTACTCTTTGACTTTGGAAGTGTAATTTAGCAGAAAAACCTGGTATTCTTATTAGAGTGGCTATGATCAGCTCAGGTGACCATGTTATAGCCTGAATGCAACGCAGCCACCCTGCAGTGCCATTCAGGGATATCACAAGACAAAACAAGAACATTAAAGAGAAATGAGGCAGAATAATTATTTTACCACAATGATCCCGTTTTTTTATCTTGTTACAAGCCAAAATCTTAATTGAAAATACAATGTTGTTTATTGCCCACCCCTATAATTTAATTTATAACAATATTTTTTAATATTCTTCACTGTTGTGTTTGTAAAACTGGATCCTATTGGCATGGGCCAATTATGTCATATGCATACTGTTTTATGGCCTTTTATGGCATATTATATTTTCTGCAGGCACTGACTAAATTCACCGAATGCAGTAGCTAAGCTTTTATGGTAAGGCTATAAAAAAGGTAGAGAAGAAACTTAAGGAAGCAGAAATAGTAACTACCTCTAACTTTAATACTGATAAAAATACTTGGTCTAAATGCTAAATTTGCAAAACATAGACTACTGTCCAACATCTCTCTAGATCAGCACAGAGATTCCAAAAACTATAAGCGCTAACCATAGCTGATACGCCCTGGTTGATGGTCCTGGTTGCACTTAGCATCTTATACTAGTCATAGCCATCTGTCCAACCATCTGGAAGTAGTATTAACTAGAAGTAGCTAACAAGCTAACCAGCAAATGTTGACTAACAGTTACTTCAGCAAACCAAAGTGGTTGCCATCCATGCATTACTTTTCACAACATTCACACATCCCTCAATTCAGCTGCTGTAGCCTTTAAGAAACTGAGCCTAGGTTATCTTGCTTTCATTGCATACCTTTTTATATTGCTTCCAATGTTAAACGTGGAAGAGGTGTTTGTTATCTACATGAGCGCGGCCATGATGTGCGTTCCACGCTCTGTCAGTGTTGGAGAACTTCCAGTTTAAGATTTTACCCACTACCCTTTTTTTTAACATGGCCATGAGGGGAATAAGAGAAACTGTGATGTTTCACTGCAGACATCATCTTATACCAATTCAGAACACATCACCCAACCCTAATACAAATATCTCACATTACTCAAAACACCATGCTAGTTCCCTGAAAAGAAAGGAGCTACCTCTTAATCTGCAAGCTCAGTCATAAAAAGACATTTACTGTTAATGTACAACACTGCCACACACACTATTAAAATCTGCCACACACACATTTAACATAATTGGCTACTGCACACAAGCAGTACATTGCTGGGCCTCTAACAAGCATCTAAAATATTCCCTGTGAGGCTACTTACTGCCGTGCACTTTGATTACTGAAGAATATTGCCTGATTTGGTAGCTGCTTTACTGCTTGACCAAGACTGATCCAAAGGTGGCAGCTTGGGGAAAAAGCTGTTCTTAAATCAGCAGGTAAGAGGCTTTCTCACAACAGTGAACCCTGTCACTGGTCATTAAACAGTGATGATCACTGGTGCCCAGTTGCCTACGATTATTTCCAGGGGACATAGAGATAGACATAAATCTTGGAAAATTGCTTCCTTGACCATTGCTTCCTATCCTGCACAGTATGAAGCACTAAGCTGTGGAATTGGAACACTCTGCAATTTGATACTGGTGATGCTAAAAACCCAATATATGGTTACACCATCAAAGAAGAAGCTCTGTTTTCATCCGAGTCAAAAACTGTGCCATGATTGTTATTAGGGGGCCAGTTGTTCTCATTTTGTTGTGTTCTAATCAATTGTTCCCATTATTTGCACTGACTCTTGCTATTTTTAACAAAACTATGTAGAATGTATCACAGTTATGAAATGAAGAAAATAATACCTAAGAGGTTGCACATCGCCATTAAACAGCACAACAATTTCAAGAGCCTCTCACTAGCTTGCTAACACAGTTTCGAGCACTCTGCACGCCCTGAAACCTTGCCAAGCCTTAGTCAAAAGCTCTGCATGTAACTAAACTGCTCACTCTGGCACCAGGACCTTTCATGGGGCTGCTATAATAGTCCACCAAATGGTGAGCAGCCCCATCTTCCTCATCAAAAGACCGGATTCACTGAGAGCTTGTATAAAACATGCCATCTTTTCAGCATTTGTCAGGCCATCAATGTTTCCCCAAAGGGTTCCCGAACAGGCTCCAGATGTACATCTGCATGTACCTCAAATCCAACTAAACCCACTCCGGCTGACCCACATTTTCAACCCTTCTGCAGTCTCGCTTCTTTATACAGTTAGCTCAGTGTTGTTGGTGCTATACATGGCCTTTACATACAGGATTAATGGTTCAGCTAGCTGGTATTGAACATTCTGCTGAGTGTTCTGGAAATGGGCCGGAATTGATGAGGTGGAGACAGGCGAAGCAGGTCAACCGTGGGTGCTGTGATCACCCTTTAGCTGATGTGCAAATATGACTCACGCACATCTAAACCCTCTGAGCTACAATGTGTGAGAAGAGGTAGTTACTTAATTATTGAAAAGAATTTCACAATGCTTAGCTGTCCGCCAGGTCAGTAATATTGGGTAAAATGGAACATGCAAATCTCAAAGAACAAATTATAAGATGCATAATGTCAATAGGTCTGATCTCTGTATTAACCAAAATAATTATGATTATGATTTCTGCCATAATTGAGCAGCCCAAATGTGAATGTGCCTGAATATTTATAGTGAAATTAAAAAAGTGTGGTTTAACACTGTAAAAATTCTTATGTTCAACAGTCTGATGCTTACTGACAATATAGCCTTCCAAAGTAAAAAATGATATAATCCATCTATATCCCCATTATAGAAATCAAAACAATTCATTTTTGAAGTTTTATTCACAGATTTATGTACAATGTTCTATAGGCGTCTTTTACATATATTGTGCTAACATCAGTTGCTCTAACTTGTCCTCAAAAATAAATTCAGTTTGTCTTTTCACTAAGTATACTTATTAAGATGCATATATTTTTTTGTATTTAAGTTGGAAGCATTGTCTGGTTTCAACTACATAGAAATGTACTGAATAATGTGTATTTGAACAAATATAGCTAACTTTTCTATTGACTGTTACAACCCCTCAGTCTGTTACTATTAAACTTTGCTAATGGGTAAGTAGTAAATCTTCCTCTATTTACCTCTGAATTGTTCACAGATATTAGATGTTAGATACTGAAAAAAAACTAAACTATTCATTATTACCAGAGATGTGTAAGTAGCTCATACGAAAAAAATGTATGAGCTACTTACACATGTCTATTCTTGCTCAAATAGTGAAAATGATTCAGCAAAATCCAAATCCAAAACCTTTAGTGTATATTTAAGCGTATATTTGAGTATTATTTTAAGTCAAAATAGCCACTGTCTTAAAATGTGGCTAAATAATAGCAAAACATAAAATATATGCACTCCTATAAATCTAAAACGTAGATTTAAAAAAAAAACAATCACTGAGATGCAAGAACTGAAATTACGCTCTAAATGTATTACAAACCATTTTAACCTTTTTTCTACTATATTATGACCATTATCACCTTTGCTAGATTTTTTTGTTTTATTTATATTTTTAATAAAAAAACAGGCATTATACATCAGCTGTTACTTTTCTCAAATTTCAACATATACAAAATTGTTACAAATGGATAGCAAGCTGAAATGATTCTGTGTCCTCCTTTAGAGAAATTTGAATTAGGGGCAGAGCTTGAACCAGGCAAGACACTCTGAACACCATAAAGCATTTGTTTAGCATAAGCTTTGGGATTCAGGACTCAAGAGGCTGTCTAGACTGTCCTAGCTTGTCATTGTCACAACAAAACCCCTGCAGTTTAAATAAGGGATCCTCGCAAAGATCACCATTTCCAGGTAAAGTCAATCCACTTGATACCTTAAGCAACCCCATTCTGCCAACAATGCTGCTATGACATACCTAGACAGAGTCCAGGTCCATAGGACACTTAAAGGTGTCAGTATCAAAGAAGAAAACAAGAAAGAAGGCTAGTCTCCTATGAGGAGAGGCAAACAACATAGACATCTCATAATATAGACTATTACATTTACATGATCAAAGAAATGTTACCAGGTCCATGATTCATGTATAAAGAATTTGTATTATATTAATGTTTTCAATCAGATTGTGTTGGGTAACTGACTGATGTTTTGCTTTTCACCTAATGAATGTTTTACCATGACTATTCCATTACAACATGATATTTACAGAAACTGCAGTGTAATGGTGGGCTGGGCCAGTTTGCCCTACATGTTCACAGGCGCCTGACCCCTTAGACTCATGTCAAGCCATGCGAGACTAATCTCCCAGTCCTTAATCCTAACAGAAGAAGAAAAAAGTGCATGGAAAAGAGAAGAGAAAGTATTACAGTGGAGACTACTGTGCAAGGTGAATGTATATAGTTTACATAGATTAGCGCCTGTTGGGTCACAGTAAAAAAGCTCTATACATGACTGGAAAAGGGCTTCTATGGCATTAAGTTTGTAAGCTAAAGGTCGATGAGATTGTGTCATGATTTTTCTTTAAGAATAGTTTAAAAGGTGTGGAGCTCGTTAGCACATACAAGGTATGAAAAAGAGGTCTCACTTTCACTGTAGAGTGTTCTCAAGAGACACCTGAAGTCATGTTAAGACAGCATCATCCCCAAGTAAGAAACTCTGGGATTAAGCTGGTTTTACCTGTGATAAAGGTGATGATGTTTTTGAAAACTGCCACTATAACACCCTGTAGTGAACAAAAATTTGTTTTACCTCCAAAATGTCACTGTATTTTGTAAAAAAAAAGCTTTTCTAACTAAATGTTACTTGTTAGATATCATAATTAAATAATATTACTACAACTATAATTACAGCATAGTGACTAGGGGAGCATGATTAGCATACAGCCAGTATAACATTCCTTGATTAATGTAACTATTGTTCCAGGTCTGGTCATTATGATCAGACTGATGTATGCGTGGTCCATAGTGATGGGCAGCCTCCGTAGCATGAATAAATTCAAATGTAAATAAAATTTTAAAACTTTTAATCATGTAAAATACATCAAAAAACATTTCCATGTCAGAAATGGAAATGTCTTTGTAAATGCCTTTCTCTTTAGGCATACACTCAGAACACCAATTCTCTGGGAAGGCAAAACACAAAAACCCAGAAAGGCAATGCCACAATAAGTCCTTGAGCATCTACTAAATGATGCTACTTCTAAAACAAATCTAATATGTTTCTAAAAACAAATTCCTTATTTATCTGTCCTGGTAGCATCCATCTATCCATCCATTTTCTAAACTTATTCTTCCATTTCGGGTTGTAGGGAAGCTGGAGTCAATCCCAGCTGACTACGGGCCCAAGGAAGGATGCTAATCCATCGCAGAGCGGCACACAGACAGTAAACCATTCACACACACACACTCACGTCTATGAGCAATTTGCAGGATCTAACTTACTGCAAGTGTTTGGACATTGGGCAGAAGCCCACGCAAACACAAAGACAGCTTACAGTGGGCAGTGGTGGCCTAGGGGTTAGGATGTTGCGCTGCCTTTAGCAAGGCACCGTCCCGCTACACTGCTCCCTGGGCTGTTGATATCTGCCCACTGCTCCACGTGTGTTGGAATAGATGCAGAGATCACAATTATTTGTGGTGCCTGAGTGTGTTCACAATGATAAATAGTCACTTCACTCACTAGGCACCCGTGGCTGACCTGGGGACTGAACCCAGGACCTTCTTGCTGTGAGGCAACAGCGCTAACCATGCGGCCCTCCTGGAAACACAGAAATAATTCATTTTCTGAACTTTGCACATCATATATATGGATTATTGTGTGAACAAAAAGTTCATATCAGTGTAGAATTAATGACCCTGTATATGATGTGACCAGTGCTCATTTGTCATTTATAACTCAATGATGTTTGTTCAAACGATTTCCTTTGTAAGTATGCAATGGTTTCCAGGTCACTGAGTCACTAATGTCAAGATGATGTCTATGTTGATGAGCAGTGGTGTGTTTACATTTAAACAAATCAAGTGACTGATGTCAGTCTACGTGTGCACACTATGTGGATGCGTGTGCAAGCAAAGCTGGGCACTTCCCTTCTCACTCTTGGCTATGACTCACTACTTAACAGGCTTGTAGAACAAGCAGTAAGATCAGGGCATTGAAAGAGCTGCTGGCAACACACAGAGCCTGAAAAGCCTGAGACGTGCAGAAACGCACACACACTAATGGGAGAGACAAGAAAACAGGACACTGTAGAGAAGCAATGTAGTGAGGGGAGGTGAAACACGATATTACTGGTTTGTATTACTTTTCCCCAGCCTTTGGTGCACAGTGATATATTCAAAACTCAGAAGACGTCTCAGATGCAGGTATAAGTGATTAGACTCGATCAAAGATCATGGGAAACATATTTATGAGGGTTTGACGGATGTACCAGGCTGTGTTGTCAGAACAATCAGATTGTCAGAAGAATAGATCTGAGGCTTTTTTATTCTTCTTATTTTTGTATTTTTTTTTTTTAGATCTAGGGCTTTTCAGAAAACAAATCCAATCCAAAAGTCCAACCCATGTCTCTCTTGAGTGATTATTTGTTATTGTGAACACACCACAGCAGAGCACACAAAGAAATGCAACCTCAAAATTTAACCCATCCATGTAGGAGAAGTGAGCAGCTGACATGGGCGGTGCCCAGGGAGCAGTGCTTGGGGATGGTACCTTGCTCATGGGTACCTCAGTAATACTTGTCAGGAGGGTAGGACAAAATTCTGGGCCCTATACACAAGCTCGATGGGCCCCCCTATGCAATATTTTCAAAGAAAAATAAAATACCAGTTTTCTCAAGGCCCATCCACTCAGTTGGTGCCCTGTTAAGTGAGTCCCACTTTTCACCCCACTATGATGCCCATGGCACTTGTACTGGTCTGACCTTTTATGACTCTCTCATCCTCACAGCATATATATTTTTTAAAATTATGAATACTCATATTTGCTGAAAGAATGCATTAGAAAAGTATTAGTCTAGCCTTAACTAAAGGTAGTCAATGTCCTTATAACTGTCAGGGCCCAAAGATAAAGCCAGTAATCTATAACCAGCACTACACATCTCCAATCAGACACACAAGTGTTTTTTTTGCTATGCTCCTTAATGTTGCTTTTGGTACACCTCACCAAGGGGGGGCATCATCCAGTGACTGCAATCTGCAATTTTAAGGGCTCTCATATAGTTGTATCTGATGGACATGGAACAGTCACTGTGATTTTTTCCACAGTACCAAGCATGGTTAGAGAACACCAACTGACAAGTCTGGCTTAGTGACCATATGTCTAAATGTCTAACATGTCTAAATTGGCTTGTGGGTTCCTTCCCTGCCATGGAAGCAGCTAATATAACAAGCTTGTAAAACAATAACTCCAACAGGCATATCTGTGGTCTGCTGATGGGCATATCAATTTTTGTTGACAATAAAGCATTAGAGACCATGAACTTCAGTCACACATTAGCTTGTGTTAGTGTTTATACCTTTCTGACTGCTTATTCCCTCCTTTTTTCTTCTCTGTCCTCCCACACAGGAAAAACAGGCCCTCCGTGCATGACTGGTGTGGAAGAAATGCTCTGCTTTTGGCTGCTGCCAGACCCATGGGGCATCTCAGACCAGACTATTGTGCCGATTGGACAATACATCAAGGCCACAGTTGACTGGTAAGGCGCAGGAAGCCACCGGTTATATACTTAGCTGGTTTAACATAACATTTTCCTGCCAGGCCAGGAGCTTAAAATGTTACCGGCCCCTAATATACTTTTTCGAGGTTTAAATGACAGTAAACACACATTCATTTTTATGGGTCACATCGATACATCGGATCGCTATTTTGATCGATGAATCAATTGATCTTAGTGAGTGTTGATGTTGAGTGTTGAGGTCAGGTTTCACCAAAATAAACGGTTTTATTTAAAAGAGAAAGCGACTTCCAAGACGTGGAGCAGAGTAGTGGGACGGTACCTTGCTCAAGGGTACCTCAGTAGTGCCTGAGCCGGGACTTGAACCTGCGACCTTCAGGTCCCCAGCGCAATGTCTTAACCACCAGGCCACCACTGCCCTCTGTGGAGATGACATATGGTCATGCATAAGTTAAGATAGGAGCGAAACAATAATGAGAACAGTACATTTTTCTAAAATGGCCTATTTGGGTCTGACTTAATGGTTTTATGGCCTACAGTTGGTGAGATGTCAAGGGTCCTGAACTTTTAAGGGTGTAAGAACCTCAAGCCTTGAGCCGGATTCACCACAATTCAGAACGATTCATTGTTACACCCCTAAAACTTTTACTTGCCTAAACCAAAAGAGGAAAAAAAAAAGTCATAAAACTGTTCACTTATTAGTTGTATGTATACTGTAATTAGTCCAAATGAAAATAAATTAACATTCTAATTTTGTATTTAATATTAATACATTCAGTGAGAAGTTGTGCCTCTGACAGTAACATGGTCATAGCAACAGCTAAAAGAACTCAGATTTATAAAGAGATGATTTTTATCAAATTATTTTTACTCGAACAAAGCAGTCTCTCACAGGTAGTACCACAAACAGGTGGTAATGCATTGGCTTTAACGCATAGTGAAATGTATTTATCAAAGCAAAGCCCACGACTTAAACCAGAATTTCCCAGAACCATGGCCAACATTTAAGGATCGGCACGGTTTATTCATCCTGACAATCACCACAGCACACCACATTTAACTGAGGAAACAAATACGATGTCTGCTTTTCCTCAAAAGCCTCATAAGCATGAAAAAATTCCCCTGAGTGAGTTTGTATAAAAGAGTTGCACTTTACAAAGTTTTATAATTTCTTGAGCTACTTTGCTAAGATACCAGTGATACTGTCCCATTCTGCTGTCTGGACCATCTCGACCCATCCTGATACCCATTATGGCTGATGTTTTTACAGCTTTTAACCCACTCACTCCAACTGAGGAGAACCCATATGGACAGCTCTATGCTTCACCGAACTGACTGAAAGTCGTTACGGCACCTGTACACAAGGAACTGCTCTTTAAACAAAGATTGTTTTTCTTTTCCTTTGTTATTCTTATCCTGTGTCGACCAAAGGAGGCTTGGTTTAACTTCTGAGCCTTGGCTCCTCCCAAGGTTTCTTACTACAGCTTAAGGAGTTTTTCCTTGCCTTGTCCCCTCTGCTGCCAGCTTAAGCTCAGTGTATTTTAAACATTTGATCAGGTGTCCTGCATTATTTCATTAAATAGGTACAGCTTATGTTTAATAAAAATTTTGGCAACCAAAAAACCTTTTTTAAACCTACTTTGGTAAACAGTGCTTCAGAACAAGCTGTATAAGACAGCATAAACTAAATGCTAACAGTGGCTGATTTCATTTTCATTTTGTAGATGTTGGTATCTGTCTTGTGTGTAATTACCTGGGCCATATATTCTCTGAGACAGTTGTTGGGTAGAGAACCCCCACCAGGAAAAAAAGAGAGCTTCCTGCTAATCACTAGAATACCTGTTATCTCCAGCTGCCAAACGAATACTGCTATAGCAGTGAGTCATAATCCTGCAAACCTCTCCCGCACTCTTTCTCTCTCTCTCTGTTTGTGGGACTATCTTCGAGCATGTGCAACAATAAAAATAAACACACTTATGAATCATATTTTTAGGTCTCTGCCCTCAGTCCCCATGAATATTTGCATCATGTCTCTGAGTACAAAGCACAAGTGACTGAGCTTCCAGTTTTGCATTCCATCGAAGTCGCAACAGACACAAACGGCTTTATGAAATAATAAAGGGGAGATGTGCATGGGAGGACCTAAATGTGAATGCTCAATCACCTGAGGGGAATGCCATCGTTTATTAAACAGCTTAGCTTGCCCATTCCCTCTGGAACTTCAAGCTGTGCTTAGTACAGACCTTCATTAATAGTGAGGATTTTGCACAGACCTGGTATTTGCAGTTATATGGCTTTTCACAGGTCACTAAGCATTACCAAGCACAAAGTGAACTGCTGAAGCCATTAGGCATAAGGCCTAGACTCTAGTATCAGTACAAAATTTATAACTTGAGAACACAGACACAGACATAGGCCCATTCCCAAAAAATGGGGTATTTTGTAAAACGCAATAAAATCAACGATCTGTAACTTGTTCATTCTCTCAAACTTTTATTTTACTGACAAAAGTACAAAGAAAAAAGTACAGAGGCAGGTTTGTGCTACATCACCTAACCTTTAAATTAGTTTTTAAACTTTTGGGAACTGAATATACAAATTTAGCAGTTTTGCAAGTGGATTTTTTTGTCAATTCTTGCTTGATACAAGACTTCAGCTGCTCAACAGTCTATGGTCACCATTATCCGATTCTCCTCTTCATGATGCGTCATTTTCAAAAGGAGACATCTGCACTGCTGAAAGGTCGGTCAAGCACACACAGTCTGTGCTTATGAAGCCATGCTGTTGTAGCACCTGCACAATGAGGCCTGGCTTTTTCTAGATAAAAGAACTTCCTGAGAAAAGACGTTACCTTGATGGCAGCATATGTTACCTGATATATTGATAAAACTGCAGCGGGTGAAACAATAACAACAGCAACAACAATAACAATACAGATTTTTTTAACATCGTTTTAACATTAAACATGTTCTGAACTCATTTGTAGTTTATCCTGAAACATTCATGATCTATATGTATAATGTGTTATGCTTTAAGTTATTACATTCATTCATTTATTCATTCATTTTTCAAATCGCTTCTTCCATTTCGTGTTGTAGGGAAGATGGAGCAAATCCCAGCTGACTACTTGGCCCAAGGCAGGGTACACCCAGGATAGGAGGCCAACCCATCACAGGGCAACACAGACAGAAAACAATTCACACACACGGGCAATTTCGAGTATCCAATCAACCTACTGCAAGCCTTTGGGGGATCGAACCAAGGATCTTCTTGCTGTGAGGCGACATTGCTTACCACTGCACCATTGTGCCTTCCCTAAGTATCACAATGGAAAACAAACTGAATCAAATTCAAATCAAACTCAGGTGTGGACCTGAAACAAATTATGCGTAAAAACACCTTTAATCTGTCTGGCCTGCAGGCCCATACAGAGCAACTCTATTCATTCACTGATAAAAAAATTCTCAAGGAGGTTTGTAAATAGAGAATTGCTGTAGATTAGCAGTGGTGTAATCCTAATTCATTTACATAACTCCATACATGGCCCCATTCTTCAGATTAGAGCCAATTAGGTGGGCTCAGCTGAAGGGGAAGAGCCTATAGAAAGCATAGTATCCCCTGATTGGCCAGCCAGTATTCCCAGAGGAAAGTGGTCCACAGATGCCAACCCTGGCTATTTCCTAGACTGGTCCCTTGAGACCTTACTTATGCAACCAATTTATTTTATTTTCTAATGACAGAATTGCATCTCTCAGGCAAGACAGAGAAATGCACAACGGCCAAGATACTAATCAAACAAAGTGACCCATCCTCTGATTAAAAAGAAGTGACAGAATTACGATTATTTTGTGGGGCTTCTAAGAGATGCAACTGTCTAAACATTGAACCCTATAATTGAATTACTATTAGTCTGATCTCTAGCAATGCTACAGCTATTAGCCTTACCCTATCTCAGTGGGGAGAACAGCCTTCCACCTCTCATCCAGGAGCGTCTGTTAGCTTATTTAACACAACTGTTAGTGTTCTCCTCCAAGTGTGCTGAGCTTGTTAGTGACGTTGTGTTAATCGCAGTTCAAAATGATAAGGTGCATGTCAGAGGAACCTGGCCTTGATCCTACTAGTGCTGTTAGCAATGCATGATAGAGGAAGACCTGACAAATGTGAAATGAAAATAATTAATTGGGGAGAAAATAGGGCAAAAATTTAAACATTAGAAATACTTTTGTGTTTTTTAGGCAAAAAAAAAACAACAGACGAGTAGTAGGATTCTGGACATTGGCTTTGGTCAGAGGTCATAGTTATATAAGTACACTGCATTGCATGAATGCTCCTTTTGCAGCTGTCAGTGAGTGATGAAAGAATAATTCATTTAAAGTATGCAGTCAGTGGGTATCATAGCACTTACCATGCAGAACGATTCCATGCAAACATTAGCATCTGAAAATGATGCTGTGGCACAGGTGACTAATTTCAGCAGGGACACTGAGGACATGAAATCATTGCTCTAAATTAGTTGTTTACAATGCCTCCTCCTTCCACTTGCAATAATGAATCACAATTTATTTAAAAAATCAATACCTGTGAACTCCACAGTTTCATCTGCTGTTTGAGAACCAGTGGACAAAATCCAAGCAAATCACTACTGACCTTAGTCTCATCATGGCCTATAGCAGCATGAACATAACGTAAGGTAAGTTCATCCATTGATCAACTGATGTTGCACAACAAGGCTATTTCTCTCTCACCAAATAAGACAGCACAGGGTCTTAGCATAGCTTCATGAACTGGATAGTTAGCGTCTTGTGTAACCAGAGCAACTCTTTGGAACTCAAAATTAATAACGCAAGAGCTGAGGGATTGGACTGACAACAAGTGTTTGTCATAAGCTGTCTCCAGCAGCATTTCCACGTCTGCAAAAGTTCCCTAGTCGAGACTTCTCCGCCTCGGCACAGCGAGCCGAGGAGAGGCTGTCAAACAAAAGCTCAGCCAGAAAGATTCTCTGATCAACACACATACAGGCAACGCAGACTCAGAATTCCCTCACGCGCAGGGAGAGCATCTGTGTTTTATTGTCTCTAATGCGCTGGAATATTCTGCGAAAGTAACTTGAGGATTCAAATCACTGAGATGAAATAAAATAAGATGTCATACAGGAAGATGGGGTGAAGATAAAGAATATAAAGTGTTGGAACTACAAAAATAAGAAATAACCATGTGTGGTTAATGGGACACTGTGTAAAACAATAAGCCCAAATTGTGTTTACTGTGGATCTTCTGCAAAATCAGAAACTTCTCTCTCACTTTTTTGTTGCTCTTAACTTTGCAGACATATGCCAGATTTGTGTTTATCTACTTAAAAGAGCACACTGCTATATACTTGGCCATTACAACCACTGTGTGAAATTTTGAATCACTCATTACAACCCTAAAAATATATTGACATGTCATAAATATACACAATTAAACATAAGATTATTCATTTCAGATAAGACTTTAGAGACTTTTTAGTCTGTTTAGCTGCTTTACTGAATGCACAATCAGGTTAATGTACCACCGCTTAGTGTTCCAAAATCAATTATATCGCAAGTGACAACTTTGACAGGAGACATAAATGTTGTTCAGCACTGGATTTTACAAACATATCTTGTGTTAGTTTGTGTTAAATTCTAGAGTTGAGTGAAGAAGAAAGATAGATAATACTACTTGGGTATGACATGATTTTTTTATATCATAATATAATATGATGTACATCCATAAGTAATTGCCATTTTCTCCTGGCTTTATGACAAAACCGTTTGTTACAAACAGTATTAAACAAGTCTCCACTATAGAATAGGCATGCTTCCTGTTTTTGTGAAGGAGTCACATTGTTGTGTTGTGCATGCTCTCGTGTATCCATGCTCACAGCACTCTCAGCCCAGCACTCACATCCATGGATCTTGTTTTTTTCCAAACCAAGAGTCTCAGTGCTGGCCTTTACCAGAGCTGGCTCTTTGTCCCATGTCTTCAGGGCTAAATGTGCTCACTTAGCAAACACACGCCGTTTTTACATCTGGCTGGGCAAACCGCTTCCCAGCGACGTTTTACTTTCCACTTGCTTTCAGCGTACGGCCAATCAACTTGTCTAGTCTCATGACACAAGTGGGGAGGCGTGTCCTCCCCTGCTCATGGCCCCTTCTGAAACCTCCCCATCGGCGAGTTACAGAAATGAAGACTCACACAATCTGCTATAAAGGTCAAATACAGCAGTCTAGTTATAAGCAAAAGCAGGTTCTCAGAACAAAACACAGAAATATGATGAAGATTCACACAATCTGCTATAAAGATCAAATACAGCAGTCTAGTTATAAGCAAAAGCAGGTTCTCAAATCAAAACACTGCTCACAACAAAATTGATTTTATGGGTCACCTCAAAACACCAGATTGTGCACTAATTTGGTCTATGCATCGACAGATCGTACAGATCGATTCATTGTTACAGCCCTATTGAATAAGGACATTAATAAAAAAATACATAATAAATATTCCTGTTTTCTCATTATTAGGCCAGACCAAGAAAATAATAAATTATCACTAAAAGTAATAAAGTACAGCCATGGAAATAAAACACACACGTGTATTACACTGTGAAACACAACTTGCCTAGTAGTGCATAAATACATTTGCTCAAAAGTAAACATTTAAAGAAAATTAAATACAATGTAAATATATAATCTGGGTTATAGTAAATAGAATAATTTACACACAAAAAATGTAAGTTCTGCAAGTTCACTTCAGATTTTAGACCACACTACTGTTCCTGGCCTTTTATTGTTTTCATGTCTTTTTCTATCTGTCTTGACCCCTTTTACATCTCTCTGTGCGTCTCTCTCTTTAACCTTTTGGCTGTTTGATCCATTCTTAGCCCCAAGTTCCCACTACTGCTGACTCAGTGCGAGTGCAATGACCTGCCCTATCTTTTTTCATTGCCCATCCCCCCTCACTTTGTTGCACTCCCAACCAATGACACTACATGCACAACACATGACCTTCAGGCGCAGCCATGAAGGCGTTAAGCCTCACCATAACAGTTCTCTATTTGTTAGGTTCGCAAATCCAGAAAAGAAATCAGTGTCCATTAGTACATTCATTCAGCTTGAATATAGCATATATACTATATAAAGTGATAGTGACTCTTTGTTATTGTGGACACACTCAAGCACCACAACGAAATGTGACCCCTGCATTTAACCCATCACTGGTGCACACATGGAGCAGCAGGCAGCTATCAATAGTGGAGCAGTGTGGTGGGACAGTACCTTGCTCAAGGGTACCTCAGTAGTGCCCAGGCTGGGACTTAAACCTGCAACCTTTAGGTCCCAAGGGCAATGTCCTAACCACTAGGTCACCACTGGCCAATATTGCACACTGTACATATGAACACATGTGTACATACAGGGAGTGCAGAATTATTAGGCAAATGAGTATTTTGTCCACATCATCCTCTTTATGCATGCTGTCTTACTCCAAGCTGTATAGGCTCGAAAGCCTACTACCAATTAAGCATATTAGGTGATGTGCATCTCTGTAATGA
>JBBPDA010135234.1:0-22369 GCA_037974385.1 Arnoldichthys spilopterus
CATAAAATGTGCTCTAAATTTAATGTTATGCTTTTTTTAGAGTGAAGTGAAAGGGACTATTTTGTCATTGTGAACACATTCAAGCACCACAACGAAATTAGTGACCATTTAACCCATCACACGTGGAGCAGCATGCAGCTTTCAACAGCGCCCGGGGAGCAGTCTAACCACTAGACCACCACTGTCCACTTTTACCAATATGTTGTGCAAAAACACAGAAGAGAAATGATTAAGCCTTAGTTTTAAGTATTACATAGATGTATATGTATGGATGTAAACGTGCATGATATGTATATAATAAAGCTCGCTGTGCTGTGAATGATGAGACAAAGAAGGAAACTGAACAAATGCCAGGACCTCACATGTGCGTCAGTAACAGAAAACTCAGACTCAAAACTTTAGGAGAACAGCGGTGTGAAGTAGTGTGTTTAAAAATGACGAGATTAACATTAAACACGCTTCTCGTATGTGACAGCGAGCGAAGTGGTTGTGTGTTTACAAAGGTCTGAAGTTGCAGTAAACATTTCCATCTCACATGGTTTTGATGAGTGTGTGTGTGTGTGTGTGTGTGTGTGTGTGTGCACATGTGTTTGCATGTATCAGGATTAGCACACGCTAGATAACAGCAGGTGTGAAGCTGCT
Source organism: Arnoldichthys spilopterus (assembly GCA_037974385.1). Lineage (NCBI taxonomy): Eukaryota > Metazoa > Chordata > Actinopteri > Characiformes > Lepidarchidae > Arnoldichthys > Arnoldichthys spilopterus. The sequence continues at coordinate 643 of JBBPDA010135234.1, forward strand.
CTCTCTGCACTTCCACTGCCAGCATGCATTATTCATAACTGAGGCATGTTGCCGATAAAGGATGTTTATCAATGCTTCGGCTTAAAGATGTGGAATCACTTTAACATAATGATTTAGTTACACGACATACATCGCCAAAACCACTGACAGGTAAGTGAACAACACCAATTATCTCACTACAGTGGCTCCGGTCAAGGGGTGGGATATTTAAGGCAGGAAGTGAACAGTCAGTTCTTAAAGTTGACGTGTTGGAAGAAGGAAAAATGGGTGAGTATTAGAGTCTAAGGGACTCTGAAAAGGGCCTTATTGTGACAGCTAAACAGCAGCCAGAGTACCTCCAAAATGACAGGTATTGTAGAGTGTTCCAGGTGTGTAGTGGTTAGTACCTATCAAAAGTGATCCAAGGAAGAACCAGTGACAGGGTCATAGGCACCACAGGCTCACTGATGCATGTGGGGAGTGAAGGCTAGCCTGTTTAGTCTGATCCCAAAGAGGAGCTCCTGTTGCACAAAATGCAAATGTTGACTAGCCACCAGCATAAGGTGTACACAATGTTAGGCAGGTGACCATAATGTCGATTGTATTATATGCTACATAAGGTTCTGTATAAAGTTGATGTAAATGCGCATATGGTATAAAACAGACTGTACTATATGTTTAAAAAGCATAAATATTGTAGTTATTATTTATCTATAATAGATGTTTATATGGTCTTATAAACAATGCACTACATGTTTGTATCCTGTCATTCGTGAGAGATTCATTCATTTTGTTCATTTAATCTTTCACACGATTCAGGAGTAACAAGTCATTTAAGTGAAGTGTCAATGACTATTTGTCTCAAGCACCACAATGAAATATGAACTCTGCCTTTAACCCATCACATGTGCACACGTGGAGCAGCGGGCAGCTATCAACAGAGCAGTGTAGTGGGATGGTACCTTGTTCAAGGGGAACCTCAATGGAGCCCGGGCCTGGACTTGAACCTGCGACCTTCAGTTCACAAGTGCAAGGTCCCAACCACTAGGCCACCACTGGCCAGTGAGTGATTTGCTCATTTTTCCCTGGGCAACGCAGGCACTTTGCTTGTTTGTTTTTTTTGCCTGTTCACAAAAAAGGTCTCTTTCATCCACCTGTCACATGATCACCGAATATTCTCAGTGTAGGAACGACTGATTTGTTTAGAATCCAAATTATGGGTCTTCATGACTGAGTCTCTCACTTATTATTCACTGGGTTACAGTAGTAACTTGCCTGACGTGGTTATTAGTAGTGAAAAGAGCTAGCTAACATTAGCAAGCTAGCAGTGAATAATGTTGCTACTGAAAAGATGCTTAAATTGCCTTTCCATTGGAACAAAGTCCACACGATACAGGTCTTTAATGACCGGGTAAGCTGAAGCGAGCATAAAAAGTACAAAATGGTTTTATTTATTGACGCTGCACTCTTTTTCAGGCAATTGAAAATCCAGCCATTTTAACAGAGCAGGCTATGGCTGCTTAGCAGCTTAAAAAAAGTGAACTTGGGCATTACACCTAAACCAAGCAAACCATGATGTGTTTAGTGTTCGAGAGCTGTGCTCTTTGTATCATCACTCGGATGAGAACTTTAGCACCAACCTAGTTCCAATGAACGATTTGAAAAAAGATTTGATCCTTTTACAGAGAGATTTGAAGATCTGAGAGAGTGAACTGTTCCAAACCTCCCATCACTACCATACACACACTTCTCATACGGTCCACATTTTTGCTAATTAAGTTGGAGCAGAAACTTGGAGATCCATGAGGACCAGTTTGAGAAACACTATGGTAAACAGGGTTACAACAATGTGGGATTTATGGGCCACTGCTGATATGCCTGTCCCATGCTGTTATTACCTTTTTCCAGCAGTTATCTGCCAATATTGATATAATTCCCATATTAACGTGCTCCTAGTAGGACGCAATTAAACAGTGACTTTCCAAGAGGATATTTGCGAGCATATTATCCATATTGCTGGAGCAAAAAACTGACTGACTTATAATGAGCATAATTAGTGCTAATTAATCAGATTCAGGCACAGTAATTACGTAATTACTAAAAATATGTAGTTATTGTATTTGTTATTTGATTATTTGTCTATATCAACCCATCAAACTTCAGATAAACAAAAAATTATGATCGAAACCATGCATTGTGGCATTTTTGCCATGTTGCCCACCTCCATGGCAGCATGTGCGCATCACACAGGCAAATTCACTTAGGATTGATGAAATAAAGACTTTCAATGTGTGCAATCTGTGAAACAGAAGTGAGTGAAACTGCGTGTGCGTGACGAAAGGAGGGGATGAACCATTGAGAGCGTGTGGGATGTGGGTGTTTGTACGTGTCGTATAACAGAAGTTTTGTGGTCAGTAAGGAAATGTTGCAAGGCAGAGCCCACATGGCATCTGAAGCAGCTCTTTAAAGCAAACAGAGTGTCAGACCTCTTTGTTTGATCAAATGCTGCGCCACATCAACTTGCCACTCAGAAACTACAAAGAAACGTGTGGGACTGTTCTGTCAGCCAGTCAGGCCTATAACGATCCAGCAGATTGCACTGAATGAGAAAACAACAGCTTACAAATGTTCTCTGGACAGTGTTTAATATGTCACACAGCAACACTGGCCAACAGCACCGAAAAAAAGAGAGGGGGGGGGAGAGAGAGAGAGAGAGAGAGAGAGAGAGAGAGAGAGAGAAAGAGAGAGAGAGGGCGGGTACAGAGAAGGAGACAGGGGAGGAGAGCAAAAGAGTGAGACAATGAGCATAAAAGACGAAGTACAAAGAGAGCGCAGGAGAGATATAGAGGGGGGAAAGAGGGTGAGAGCGGTAAAGGAAGGAATAGGGAGAAAGATAGGAATGAAAGATACAGAGAGAGGAAAAAAGAGTCATGGGAAATAGAGAGACAAAATGAGAAAAAAAAAGGGGTCAGGTACAGAAAGGGAGAAGAAAGAGAGGAATGTGGAACAGAGAGAGCAAAAGACATTCAGAAAAAAATGACAAAAAGCACAAAGGAGGAGTGAGAGAGAGACAGAAAGTGAGAGAGAGAGAGAGAGGAAGAATGACAGAGAGAGAGAGAGAGAATAAGAAAGAGAGATAGAGAGACACAGAGACAGATATAGGATGAGAGAAAGAAAAACAGAAAGAGACACAGAAACAGAGAGAGAGAGACACAGAGAGAGCAAGAGAGAGCGAGCGAGAGAGAGAGACGGTGAGAGACGGTGAGAAAGTGAGGGGTGAGAGAGTGAGAGAGGGAATAATGGGAGAGAAAAAGATGAGGGGGTAAAGTGAGCGAGTGAGAGACAGAACAGAGAGCTGGGGGATAATCATTCGGTACATAAACACTTTCAGTTTGTTGATCTTTTCCAAGGTGGATGAACAGGATCATTGCTGAGCAAACAGCAGCACCACACTGCTGAACACATCAGTAGTTCTGCTTTGCACACAGTGAAAACAGCCTCATCCCAATGCCTCACCTTCTTCTAATGTGCACCAACAAAGCTACATGACATGTCTGTGATGTTTGTGGTTCTGCAGAACTGACTGGTGAGGTTTAACCAGCCCAAACTTATGATAAAGTGTTTAAAAATGTAGAAGGAGAGGTTCACTACTAATCTGCCTCCTGCCTTGACTTAGGTCCACTATTCACTGGAAAATCTCGCTCACTGCTTGTTTAGAATGACCTCACTCATGTCCAAGAACTCAATTTAGTGCTACGTGGAATAATGATGGAGAAAACGTGCTCTGATTGGTCTAAAGTGATGAACATTTGTATCGTTTTAGCTTGGGTGAATTGGGTGAATGTCTAACGGGGCCGATTTGAATTTTTTTGAGTGAATTATTTTCAAGCTTCCATTCATAAACAAATTTGGATTTTCTATTGTCTTGTGAAATCAGCAGGACCACAGGACGCCAATAACATAAGCGGCAAAATCTCACTCTTTAGCCATACGACTGGATACATCTGGCATTAAAATGAGCCTCTACAAGTGGGCTATCATGGTCAAAGTACTCCAACCCTTCACTCACCCACAGGACGAAATGTACAGGTAACAAGATGACATCACACAGTGCGAGTGTTTGCTCTGTCAGGACTGATTCATTTCAAAAGAAGCTCAGTCCATCAAGGTAAGTGAGGAAACAAGTGCTGCCCCACGACCGGCTATTATCCACTGTGTAGATCTAGAACCTGTACATGGCTCTATTCAACACTGTGTTGTGTTATTACTTAGTAAGTTAGTGTTAGCTTTGTTTTTTTTACTTTTTAACTTTAAAAAAAAAAGTTTTTTTCCATATTTTCTCACAAAAAAAAAAAATCAGGAAAATGGTTTAGAACAACTTTGTATTTTAAGTCAGATCTTGAAACTCAAGGTCGAAACAATTCGTTTTCCTCAAAAAAAACATTTACTTATCACAGAATAATGACTTGAAGCTCAGGAAAATGGCTCGACTGGAAGAAATGATTATGTTCTGACAACTCATTAATAAATACATGGTAAATAATTATTTCAAGCCACTGTTTTCATTTGAGAATGTCAGTTTTTGGGGGAAAAATCTAAAATCTGAGGGGTAAAAGTAATGATTTATGTATAAGCTACTAAGTCAAAATGTTTGTCATATTGGTGCCAGGAAAAGGAATAATACACCGTTGCATTTCTACCCATTTTTGCCTCCGAGAATCGACCCGGATTTTTCTGCCGATATCGATACCGATAAATCAGGTCCGCTGTCAACGACAAACGAGCGACTACAAACAAGTTGGGCCACTTTCTTGACAGCTCCAGCTCCCTCTTTCTCTCTCTCTCTCTGAGACGCTCACTGCTTCTGTAACGCATGAACTGAAACCACAAAACCGATGAAACATGATGGAAAATATGAAAATAACCGCTCCTCTTGGACACACGGACTCCGCGGGGCGCACGGAACAGTCCCGCGAGGCTTTATTACATAACGTCGAGGAAAGTTCCTTCCCTCGCGGCTCCTACTCGGGTTAAAGTGCGTGTAAGGTAAAATATGTGGCCCCTTCTCGCTGCTTATTCTTCTCCTTTTCTCAGCACCCTCAACTAACACCACCGCGGCCACTTCCTGCCCAACACTCGCGCTGCTGCTGCTGCGGCGGCGGCTGCTGCTGCTCTGTTTTGCGAGCTGCACCACAACAATGCCGGCTGACGGTGTGAGTGAGGAAAGAGGATGGGGTTGATTATTTTGCACACGGCGGCGGATCGTGAACACACAGACAGACATTAACGCCGCTGCACATGTCCAACCAAGGACTCCCACCTCCGGGCGCCGAGACTCCGAGACCGGCGTCCGGGAAAGCGCCGCTTCGCTGTCCTACACTCCTGGCCGTCAGGGCCACCGCTCGCCTACACCGCCCCTACCACGCTGTAGACGCGGAAACTCCAGCCAAGTTTAAAAAAAAAAAAAAAAAAAGTTCTGCACACGTACCTTCCCGATAAAACCTCCACGACTTGGTGAGCTTCTGTCGTCGGCGTAGCAGCGCGCGCTGAGCGGAGAGCACACGGACTGTTTGAGGAAGTGCGTGCGCGCGCGTAAGGGGGTAAACTCCGTCGGCATTGCAGCGCACTCGATGACGTCCGCACAGGTAGATGGAGGCGGAGTCAGGGGAGGTCGCCCTGTTATCTTCTTGCACAGCTGCGCCTAATACACCACGTTGAACGTTGGAAGTGCTTTTTAAAGATGGTTTTAGTAACTTTTGGCTCACACGTCATTTTGCAGTGTTTTTACGAGTTAAATTTTTTTTATTATTTAAAAAATGCATAAAGAGGGCTAAAAGTATACATTAACACATAATAAATGTGAATAAATAAATATATAAACAAGAAAGTAAATGTCTATTTTTAAAAAAAAGTGTATTACCAATAAGGTGTTATGTTTATTATTTGTTAAATATTCATTTCTAATGCATAAACACATCAAAGTGTGTTGTAAAAGTTCAAAAGCTATGTTTACATTCGGGAAAACTGCATCCCTAAGTTCTTTAAGCTGAAAATATGCCCAAAATTAATAATCCCCTATATGTTTTATTGAAATCTTTCCATCCTATAAGGTCAGCTCATTTGTGGTAAAAAACACTAATGTGTGAAATTGGCAGTTTGTAAAAAAAATTCCAAGAGCTTTTCCTGTTTCAGACGTTTGGACATGTTGAACTGATCATTATCAAGGCAGCAGCCATCACTGGAATAAAGAAACTGCAAAAAAGGAACTCAAGTCAGTTGCAGTAATTTCACAGGAAGCAACAGTGTGTGTGTGTGTGTGTGTGTGTGTGCGTGTGTGTGTGTGTGTGTGTGTGTGTTTGGGCAGGGTGGTGAGCTGAGGATGGGGAGGGGTTGATTCCACAAACACCTTCAGACACTGTTCACTTAAGCTCAGGTAAAACAGTTGTCATGAAAACACACACACATACACACTCAGGAGATCCCACAGTGAAACCTGAGCTTGGGAAACTCCTCCTTGCTCTGACCTCACAGAGCCGGGACCACTGCACTCTCTCTCTCTCTCTCTCTCTCTCTCTCTCTCTCTCTCCCACGCATATGCTTTATAGTCACATGGGGCTTACTCACTGAGATACACCCTTTGCTCTCAGTCATGACGAGACACTGGTATATAAAGTTCCACGCAATCCTGTTCCTATTTTTAACATCGTCTCCTGCCGTCAACCTGCTGCTGACTATCAGAATGGGAATGTTTAACAGCACATCTATCAATTTCAAGCCTGTTGTGACCTAAAAACCTGTACGCGCATGTGGGCGCGTGTGCGCGTGTCCCTTCAAACCACTTAACTGTTTCACTTCTCTTCTGTTTTGTAGTACCACTTCTTTCTTAGTTGTTCCTCTCTTCTCCTTTTCTGTCCCTTCTTCTTCTCTCTTTCCGCTTCTTTCCCTTCTGCTTTGCCGTCTGTTATCTCCTTGCCACTCTCCCATTCTCCTTCTCTGTCTTTCCTTCTTTTCTTCTTTCTGTCTTTTGTGTTTTCACAACCTCTTTCTCTCCTCGTGAATTTCTTGTGAGCAACAGTGAAACTGTCATTATCCTGTAGGTAGGCGTCAAAAGAATGGGCTGTTATTGCTGAAGGGGCCCCATCAGATGTTGCAATGCTTCTCAAAGACACAGCATAGAGCTCAAGTCAAGTCAAGTCAAGTTTATTTCTATAACGCATTTTACAACTGACATTGTCACAAAGCAACTTTACAGAAACCGGGTCCGAGTCCCCAGTGAGCAAGCCAAAGGCGACAGAGGCAAAGAAAAATATCCTAAGTAGGAAGAAACCTCGGGAGGAACCAAGGCTCAGAAGGGGGAACCCATCAAGAAAAACAAGCAAGAGAAAAGAAAAGGAGAACAAGAATAAATAAATATATATAATAATAATAGTTCTTAGTATAAATGAGCAGCAGTGGTTCCTCGTGTACAGGTGCTGCAATGACATCAGTTCTTTGGCAGATAGGGCTGTTCATATGGGCTCCTCAGCTGGAGTGAGTGGGTTAAAAGTCACAAAAACTTAGCAGAATATGGCAGGACCACTGATATATCAGTGGGGCAGCTCAGTAGAGCAGGGGAGAGGGGGAGAGAGAGAGGGAGAGTGAGAGTGAGAAAGAGAGAGATTTTGTTAGTAATGCTGAAATGTGTTTAACGAGTGATTAAAATTATGTACATTGTGGTCTGAGTACAGGCAGGAGCTATGACCTCATAACTAAAGGGCTCAGCTTTACTGTCCTCACAGACCCTGCAATTACTGATGTTGGATGGATTTGTCTCCTTCTTTAGGTGCATGTCAATGGCCATAGTATACAGGCATTGTTACAGATGCATATACAGTTGTGTGAAAAAATAAGTTATTATAAAATATAATTACATTATATAATATAAAATCTTATAAAAAAAATAAGATTGTTGATATTCCCAATCTATTCGAACAGACGTTTCACCCTCATTAATACAGTATCTCCGCAGGACAAAAAAAACAGCTTTTCCAATCGTCTATTCAAAGATATCAAAACGTAATATTCTTCCATGAATTAAGTAAGTACACCCTTGGCCTCAGTAGTCAGTTTTGTACATCTTCTTGTAGGCATTATGCATCATTTTCCCCCAGTCGGTACTTCCATGCAAAAATCCTTCATTAGAGTTCAAGGTAGTTTGAGATTTTCTTGAATGTACTTTCATTTCTATATGCTAAATCAGTGACTGCAAGCTGCCCAATCCCCAAGGCAGAAAAGCAACCCAAAACAATAACTTTCCACCACCATGTTTCAGTTATTATTCTGAAAAGTGTTTGATCAGCTTTGATCTGGTTACTGTGGCCAAACAACTCAATCTACATTATTCTAAAAGGCCTGGTCTTTCGGATTTAGATTTATTTATTTGGCTGACGCTTTTATCCAAAAGCAAATTGGAGCAGTGTAGTGGGACAGTACTTTGTTGAAGGGTACCTCAGTAGTGCCCAGGCCAGGACTTGAACCTGCAGATCCCAAGGGCAATGTCCTAACCACTAGGCCACCACTGGCCTAATTGTTTATTCTTTAGCAAACTGTAAAATCTTGCTCTAATGTTTGCTTTTTGGAGAACAATGACTTTTTCTGACATACCTCCCATGCAGGTCAAATGTATTCAATCTTGCACTGATACAAGACACATGCACTTTCACACCAACAGTTGCAAGACTTACCTCCCCATCCTGTGAGGTAAGTCTGGGGTTCTTGGAAACTTCTTGTCATATCAGACGGTCTGCTCTCCAAGTTGCATTTGCTGGGTCAGCCAAATTGACACCAATTGTAGACAAATTTTCTTCGATTGAAAAAGGTGAGTGTAAAAATTAAACTTTGGCAAGGGAAGCAAATGCTTATGCCCCTAAAACACATGATTGTTATGTTATCTTATACTGCAACTGAGAACAAAGCAGCAGATGATTGGTTAACTTATGCACATTCATTTTCACTTCAAAAACATAACTGAAACATCCCTGACTCAACCAGCAGCCCAAACAAACTAACATCCCTGTGTTTTTATACTACATGTACGTTGTGTTGTCTGTGTTTCAACTGGTATACTGTTCCGTACACTATAGATACTATACTGAACTACAGACTACACTACAGAATGTCTTAATGGACTATTGTTTGTCATTGATTAGGATGCCAATAGACCCTGCACTGATCTGAGGCCAGTTGTTGTTAATTTATGTAGTCTGTAGAGTTCATTCCTTTAAATAGCTTTTGTTATTTAGTGTCAGAAACCACATAAGAGTCTATTTGCAATTATTTAACAACCAAACATAGTCTGAGGCCTGTGATGATAGCTGTGCAACTTCCATTACTTGTTAGTCTTGTTGTTCTAGTGCTGAAGCAGAAAATGAAAAAAAAGGAGAAAATGTTGAAAATGTAATACTTCAATAAACATTTTCTTTAAATAAGTGTGTGTTTCTTCTGCTCTGTTGACCTCAACAGAAGCAGTACTGATGGCCTTGGCTGGCCTGCCAGCCCTGGTTTGACTAATGGCCTTTCACTATGATCAATTCATTAGACTTGTGTGTGTGTGTGTGTGTGTGTGTGTGTGTGTGTGTAGGCAGTGTTTTTGTAGTGTGGTCCTATGTGTGTAGAATGGAGCAGCAGTAGACAGGGGCTGGGCAGACAACAGTTTCCCCCAGCATGCCCACGCCGGCCACAGTGGTGCCAGGCTAAACGGCAGGAACCCAGCGGCATGGAAAAACAAACAACGCCCAAAAAAGGAGAAAAAAGGGCCTTTTAGCTTGTCATCAATTACTCTCTTTTTCTCTTTGTCAGTCTCACAGACTCTCCCTTTCTCAAGCACACACATTTCTCCTTTCTTCAAATTCCTCAGAATTATATCAGCTGACATTTATATAATATAATATAACTGAGCTGGGTTGGCCTCCTGTCCTGGGTGTACTCTGTCTGGGGTCTGGAGTTTCCCTGCAACCCGAAACAGAAGAAGCTGTTTGGAGAATGAATATAATATAATATAGTATAGTATAATGTTGTTTTAAAGCTCATTAAAGCAGCCAAATGCAGCATGTTTGAATTTAAAGGTATGTTTCAGCGAAAAAAAAAATAAATCAAATTTTCCACTTTCCCAAAATGTAATCGATCACCCAAGACATTTTTAGTGTCCAAATTTTGCTTCTTTAGTTTAGAACTGGAGCTACAAGCAAATGCTGCTAACACTAGACTGCTAAACGTCAACAGTCACCCAAACCTTTTCTTTAAACACAAGTCCAGAACTTCTCTCAGGTAGCTGAAACTGTATTCTGCTCTTCTTTAAGCAGTGCAGACTTGTTGCTGTGGTTTAGGACATAGTATGATTGTGAGCTTTAAAAAAGAAACAATACAGCGTAGCCGAACTGCTGGCAGCCATGTTAGACAACAAGGTCTGTTTTCACAAACCACCTCATGAGTCCTGATCTAGAATCAACTTTTTGTGGCAATGATTGAGGATGATGAGGAATCTGATCCAAGGAAAGTCCTTTCTAGTCCTGCTGTGCTCTACAATGGCTGTCTGTTTAAGTGAGCTTTTACAGCTAATAGTAAGTCACAGTATCCTAAAACATGACAAGAAGTGTGTGCTGCCTTAAAGATGAACTGGATGTGGTTTAAGCAGTTTGATTTTTGAGTTTAAGGTTTGAATTTTGGGGATGTATGTACAGAAACACCTTCGGTTTGGGTGACTAGTGACTTCTGTTGTTTCATTAGAAATGTCAGCCATTGTTAAACTAAAGAAACAGAAATTTGGCAAATTGGGTAAATTAGATTTTTTTACTGACATTTTTAAAGAAGGATATTCTAAGAAGAAAGAATGCGCCTTTAATTCACAAGGAAGAAACCTTTGTACTCTGTGAAGCCTGGCTTGAACAAGACATTTTAAATGGCTTCTGTCATCAAACCAAAAGATAACTGTTTTATTATTGTGGGATTAGTTACATATTAGTAAAGTCTTCCCAGTGACTGCCAATAAAATATTTATTTGAAACACCTCACAGATAAAAGTAAGCTCAAAATAAATGTTAAACCTTTAATTTAAGATGGCTTGTAGTCATTTTAGATTTTTATGTATCTTACACTGATCAGCCATGACAAATACCACTGACAGGTGAAGTGAATAGGATCAACTATCTAGCTATTTCATTACAGTGGCACCTGTCAGGAGGTGAGATATATTCAATATATTATACAGCTCTTGAAGTTAATGTGCTGGAAGCAAGAAAGATACCCAGTGTAAGGTTCTGTGTCATTTTGACAAGCCTTGTTGGGATATTTAGACAACTGAGACTGGGACCTACTCAATATTAGGCATAGGTGGTGTTCAGGTTATGGCTGATCAATGTAATAATGTTAATTGCTTATTGTAGAAATGTTTATTTGCTTTATAACTGCATTTTATTTTAGCTGGTTCTACCTGTTAGTTTATTTTATTTTTGTAGGTTTTTTTTTACCTTTAATTTAACAGTTTTACTTATATTGTATATATTTTACTTGATTACATTTTATTTTTGAATTGTTGCTGGGACAAAACCTTATACCTTATTAAATTTTTTGCCATTTTTAACATTTTATTCGACATATCAGCCGTCCTTTACATTGTGTGAACATTTCATTATCAATGAACCAATAGAAATTATAAAAAAGGGAACTTAACTTTCATTAAAAGTTAAGAAAAAAAATATTTTTACCCTTCCCATTTCATCACCAATTTTATTTTTCAATCCCTGTAATGTAATTTGTTTTTCAGTGGAGAGCGTTTGTCTACAAATGTGCTTAATCAGTTTCTTAAAACCACCCAAAAAGACACAGTTACAATATTGTTTTCTACCTAAGATAAAAAGAAGTACGCTGTGTCCTTTACACACTAACCAAGATAGTGACGATGACTTCATGGATAGATAGCACTCTGCAGTGAAGCCCCACGTGCACATTTACAGCTGAGGATGCCAGAGAACAGCAGAAAGTAAGCAACCTGTTTTTCCAGCCATACGTGGAACAGCTGAGGAGGTGAGAGAGTTAAAAATATTTCCCACTTTACCTCACGGGCAATGCCCCATTTCTGAAAATCATTAGAAACTCAGAAACCGTAAAGGCTGATAGCAGTCACATGATGTGTAGACTAAGGAAACACGTAGCATTCCTTTTGTTACCTGTGGAAAAAAGTGAGTCATGGCTAGTAGTTGATCTAAGATACGTTTGCTCTGTAGAACATACTCTAATGTCTGAGGACTAATCCTAGATCAGCATTTTTACTTACATGCTTCATGAATGTGGGCCATTGTGTTTACTTAAACCATTATATGTGGCCCAGGCACATTGATGAAACACTAAATAACCTTGAGAGCAGATTTACAATGGCTGGACAGAGGTCTTTGTAGCTATTGAAATAAAAAAAGTGGCCTGCTAGTCAAATCATCTGGATGCTCTATGTCCAAAGTAGGCCACGTGTGTCTGCACGCAGTCCTTGTAAATCCCTCTACACCTTTGTATGTTAAATATAAAGAGTGAGTCTGTCTTTCACATCTCAGAGATCGACCTCTGACTGGAAGCTGCTTGATTAATCTGCACCTACCTGGCCGATTAAAACTAACCTCTGTCTCTTCCCTCACCTGCAGCTGTGGCTAAACACAAATCTGGGTCCCTTTCAGTTAGACGCTCTACTGTCTCTCAGTTACACACGTCACCCTTTTAACCTAAGCGTCTCAAAGCAAAAGCACGGCCATCTGTCATCTGTTGACAATAAAAGAACTGAAAAAAAAAGAAGTACAGGCTGGGTTAGATTTACCTTCTTCTTTTTCTAGCTTCTGCCTAGTGAGTGAATGGAAAATGTTTGTACTTTTAGTTAGTACCTTTATTTATTTGTTTAATCTAATCTAATATTATTTATTGTATTAAAACTGCAAGTATTAGAATAATCTTCTTATTTCATTATTGATTTAGATTGGAAACAATAGAGATTGAACAGAGAAATGTGTTTGATGTCTAATGGAAATGTATCCAATTATTGTTGTTTTCCCCCTTGATATTTAGGTTGGTTAGGCCTTCAGGCACTGGTCTGAAGTCTTGTTTTTCTTCTCCAGAAATCTGTTTTGTTTTGTTTTTTTTGCACAGAACATAAGACTGCTAATTATATTTTTATGTTTGGTCATCCAATGTGTCTTTGAGTATATGATGGTAAATTCCACTGGCATATTGCCAACCTTTTTTTGCACTGTCTACATGTCTAAGCAAAATGTCTTGATTTGTCTGTTTGGACTGTATGTGTGTGCACACTGTGGATCCTGAGCTTCGTCATTTGGTCTTTCTGTATACTCGTATATGGCTGAGATGACAAGAAAGTTCACCTTGACTTTAATTTTGACTGTTGTGTCAGATTAACCGCCAAAATAATTAGAAAGTGACAATAGATACCATTCTCACTGATTTTTGATTAGGTTCTGGTTCTGAGTAGGTTTGTGAGGGTCACTCTAGGTGTCCTAGAAGTTCTAGATACATCAATAAGAAAAGAAGAATCACCTTGGAAATGATACATACAAGTTACAATATACATCAATATGTCTGTTACAAGATTCAGGCATTTATCTAAAATATGAAATGTCTTTTACAAGCTTCAGAAATCCCTGTTTAGTCTAGAAAGTCCAAAGAATGTTAATGCGCAATGTCATTACCTATAGCACTAAAAAGAAAAAAGCAGAAATGAGCATTTATTGCAGTTTTTTTTTATTGTATTAGACCATGTTTTGATAGGTCACAGATCACCACTGGTTTTGCCATTTGAATTTCTGTGATGTGAGTAGCAAGGTGCCACATCACAGAGGTGCCACGCTCAAGTCCCAACTGGAACTACACACTTCTATACTCGACAGTATGCAAAAACAAGAGTAGCTGGTGTTACCAAATAGTATTCTTCAAAAAGTTGCCTATGTGACAATGACCGAAATGACGTTCCTTTTTCCTTTTTTAGTCATGACAAATTTTACCCAGGAATCCCCTCTCAGACAATGATGTTGCAGGTTATGAAATGTCACTGAGCAGCTCAACACGCAAAGAAAACAGAGCTAACTGCTAATTCTCAGCTAACAGATTCCTGTGTTGGGCAGCAATGGCTTACCTATGCTCAACAGCCCCATTCAGCATGTTTCTCTCAGTAAGTCCAAGTATAGAAAAATGTATTATGATTAACAAAGACCAAACATGAAGAACTTTGCAGTGAACAACAGAAATATTTTGCCCATCGTTTATAGCGCCAAGTAGTATGCAGATTCTCAAAAAAAAAATCTCATGCAAAATTCTACAAATAAATTCTATCACCCATTCTACTGAGTAACCCAAGTTTAGTGATCACCCTATATAATCCCCACCCCAAGGTCAAATAAAAAAATTGTGTTTCGTATTAATGATGTTAAAAGTTATGCTAATGCTAATACATATACAAACACAATACCGCTCTGTATGTAAAAGAGAGTATTTTAATGCTGAATATGACTCACAAAGGCCTGCTAATTACACGCTGAATCAGGTGTGTTAAAAGAGGCCGTGCTGAACTGAAGCGTGAACAGGCCTTTAGACTGTGATGATATAACATTCGAAGAGCATTTTCTCCTAATGTGTCACAGTTGGGGTGAAAATGGCTCCAGAACAAGAGAGGAATTTGAGATTTAGAGGAACTGTTCTCTATTTTTAGAGCCCTATCTGCAGTATGTCATACCCTCAAATGCTCGCGCACACACACAGATCACAGCAAGCCCTCAGTGACCTCCTGCTCTAAAGCTTTGTATAGTTTTACAGCTCCATGAACTGACTGGCGAGTGATTGACTGACCACTGGTGGTCTGACCTTTCTGTCTTTATCTTTTGGGGAAGAACATGGAGCAGATAAATCTCTCTTTCTCTCTATCTGCCGTTCTGTTACTTTATCAATTTCATTATTGGGTCAGGAGATACTCCAGGGAGATCAGCAACTGGAGCAGCCCAATTGCTCCATTCTCAGCTTCTCTATTCTCTCTCTGTCTCTCTGGTTTTCATTGTCTATTTGCTGAACACCATTCCCTCCAGGTTCACATTTCTTAATCTCAGGCCCCATCTCTCTTTTTTTCACTCTCCTTAATCCCTCCTTCAGCAGAAGCTGATTTAATTTAAAGGGCAGGGCACAAAAAGCACTTGACCTGTTGGTTTTTACAGATACAACAGGTTCTGTGTTAAAGTGATGAAAAAAAAATCTAGTTAACAGTTTTCTACATGACCTCATATGGAACTGGCCAGTCAAAACATGTTTGGCTTTCCAGGTGTTCTGTATTTTTTTCTGTGCTGCAGTTAAAAGGCTAATTGTGCAAACATGTAATGGAAATTATTACCAGTAATTACCATTATGCAATTGGCACACCTAAGTCAGACACGCCACAGCGAGATGTTAAGTACTGTCAGATACACACTGTATGACATACTGGTATGTTAAACAAAGGGCAAGAGAAGGTCGCACAAAAAATGTCTTTAAACAGCAGCAGTGGCCAACTTGGGGCCTACATTTTGTCTGTCATTTTTGTCAATTTTTACGTAATTTACATAAATGTAAAGTTGTTATGTATGTAAACCTACTTAGGCAGACATAAAAAAGCAACAGTCGCCATTCTATAGCAGGGGAAATTTATCACATGATTCCTGAAGCAGCTCTTCCTTCCTTAACCTCATTGGTCAGCGTATTAAAGAGGAATTACATTGCTTATTGTTTTTATATTTGTGTTCATCTGCTGATTCCAAGCAAGACCTCCTGTTCTGTACTCCACATGTTTGTATGTACACTAAACATTATAAAACAAAGTAAAAAAAATTTTTTTTAATAATGATAGGATTCATGGATAAAGAAATAAACTTTTTTTCTGATTTACCACTTTTTTTACATTACCAACAATACATTCAAAACTCAGAAGATGTGTAGGTTCACTGGTGGTTGTGGAAATGTCCCTGGTCCTCATCACCACCACTCTAAAATAATAAATAGCCACTTTAATAGATTTGATCACCATGCTCAATCATTTTAACTAACTCTATATATACTGCACCTGTACTATGTGGTGGATCACCATCTTCACTAATTGTGATACATTCCACTGTACTTAAAAAAAAAGCAGAAACTCCAGTGACTCCCACAGATCAAAGGGCAGGTGCTAAAGCTGCTGGTGACTGTTCTAAGTATTATAATTATGGAGTAAAGTATAAAGAAGTAGAGTGAAATACACTGTCCACTGGCATATTGCCATTGGAAGGTCCAACAGATTAGGCTGCATTCTCAGCATGGGTATAACTGTTCTCAAAGCAGCCCAAAAACCTTAACACTACCCAGAGCCCAAGTTTCATGCAAAGCCCTTACAATGGGGGATCTTGGTTCCATTAATATTTCAGCGGATGAAAAGAATAAGGCTGAAATGTTTTGTGCCATTCTGTTTTTTCCTTTTTTCATTCGCATCAATTATTTACGCTTTTGTACCACTTTACCCAACTCTGGCCAGACCCGTGGCTGAAGCGCTTTGATAAAGCTGATTATGTTAACCCAGTTATATCGCCTTACCCGACTGCAGTTTGAGCTCCAGCACAAAAAGATGAGAGATAACGCTCTTCTCTTACATTAGATTAAAAGAGGCCTGTATGTTGAAGTCTTTAGGCTTAGTTTAAACAGACACTGTGTTCAATTAAAGAGAGATTAGCAGGTTGTATGTCAACTGTAGACCTTGGAGCGCTAAGACTTTTATTTTTCCAAATTGGATTTAAAAGAAAAAAAACCCACAATTTAACAATAAACCTAAGCACATTATGATATGGACTAGATTTCTAAAATTTAATCATTACCAATATAGTGTGTATGGTCACAGGGCCTATCATCTTTTTGGGAATGTATGTACTGCCCCCTAGTGGCAGCTTGTGACTGAAGCCATCCAATATGAGACCTATTGAGACTCTCTCCATTATAAGACGTGGATAAGACAGAATTTTTTCTTTTATTTTTCCTTTATTGACTTGAACAATAATATCCTAACTGTAATTCCATAGAGCTTGTTGACCTTTATATTGTAACATACAAAAAATGTCATTGTTAAACCAGACATTTTCACAAATGAGCATTAAAAAACAAACACATATTCCCTCATATGTAAAAAAAAAAAAAATGGCATAAGTTTTTTCCTCTTGATATATCAGTGCACACAAAACAAAAGATAGTGTCGTTTTTTTAAATTATGTACATTTACATTTACATTCTTCAAGATTCTTGTATAGGCAAGATATTTCATATAAATCATCACAATGCAATCTGATATAAGACTCTGACCTTACGGGCAAAAAGAACACGTTGAAGGTAAGAGACTGTGCTTCTGTAATTGTATTTTAAAAAAAGGCTGAGCAAGTTCAGTATTGGCACTTTTTTCTTTTTGCATTGTATAAAAGCCTCAGAAATGAAAAAAAAAAAAACAAAAAAAACTCAACTGCGCATTCAGAGACGGAAGCGAAACTGGAGAATGTTACAGCCAGAAAGTACAGCCATTTAAAGAACATCTCATTCATTAAAGTCTACAGTGAAAAGGCTCAGTTGATGTCGACTCTACCACAGCCGCTGACGGGCAACTTACAGTGTTGTTTCCCTTTTCTTCCCAGTGTTTCTTTCAGTGTTATAAATATATACAGCAGAGTTAACTCCAGTACATTCAATAATAGTTCATTATGATCTCCTAGTTCCAACAAGTTCTTCAGTTTGCACTGGGAAACAAGTACATTTCCATATTGATGCATCACCACACATTTTTAGGGGAAGTTTTTGATCACTTAAAGATTCTAGACCAGAGGCACCCCAGCATTGCACAGTTTAGTGCTCAACATTGGAGGATAAAGAAAACAATATAAAAGAAATAATAATACTAATAAAATATTCAAGTAAAAGTAGAAGTCTTCTATTAAAAGTACTTGCATTTAATTTGACTTGAGTTGTTATAGGTATTATTGTGTTAGATTACTGTAGAAGTAGTTACAAGGCTACAGCTAGCTTACTAGCCTCTTTATGGGCGTAATGCTTTATAGAAATTAGCTGATTATGTGAACTAGTGCTACGATTGGTTTGTTTTAGTTTGACTCTGAAATGTAGTAGAGTGATGTTAAAACATGTCCAAAAATTCAAATATGTTTACAAGCTATATATTTGAAATAGTACTTAATTACAGTAAGAAATGCACCATCCATCACTGGTGTTCAGATTACTACTGTGTTGATCCTCAGCTTAAATCAGTATGTACAGTATGCAATGCTGGGATGACTGTAGGACTGGCAAACAATGACCATTTAAGCACAAGTAGATTTTTCTTAAAGTGATTAAAACCTTTAAGCTATCCATGTTTCAGGAAAATGACATGCATGCCATTCACTACATACATACACTGGATCAGACAATCTATAATTAACAATATCACCCATGTAGTTACATTCAAAGTTAAAAGAACAGTTATCTTTAGTTTAGAACTGGAGCTACAAGGTTAGTGTTGCTAACAAACACTCTCAACCAATCGTTTCTGTAAAAATCTCTTCAGAACATCTCTCAGCCTGCTCAAACCACATCCAGATCTTCATTAAAGTTGCACAGACTTGTCACTGTGATTTAGGACACATTATGACATTCTGTGAGCTATAAAAAATGAACAAAATGTCAGTGTGCAGCCAAATAGTGTGTGATTTCACAAACCATCTCAGTAGTAGGAGTGCTGCTCTAGAATGGCTTCTAGACTCTTTAGTGATGACGTTTTGTTCACAAGTTTGTGCCACTTTAATAAAGATTTGTTTCATAGGCATACTGTTGTTCACACACTTTATATTCAAGTTTCAACATCAAGTTTTCTCAAATGACTTCAATAAAACTGCAGCCTAGTACATGTAAATGAAATGCAGTAGAAAGTAGGAAAAATTGGCCTGTGTAATAACTTGTCCTTGCCTGGTGGATAAGAGAATGCAGATTTGATATTAAGCTTGTTATGGTGTAATTCAACTGAAAGTACAGCATATCTCTGTGCACAGGAGGCAGTTTGGTTTGAAGAGTGCTGGGGACTACTGCGATCGTATTTGTCGACCGTGGGATCGGATGTGTGGGGGTCATCGTCGCTGGGTATGGAGAGTACATTTGTGGCGGGGTGGATTCAATCGTATTTGTTGCCGTTCGGGGTTTTGTTCTCCAGTGAAATGACGCGTATGTCTATATAATAGGAACACGTATCTGTGCTTTAAAAAAACGAATACACTGCCTGTATTAAAATCCAGCACACAAAAAGTCGGTTTCCCAGGCCTAATAAACCCAAGAAATCGTATGATGAAATGTACAGCTAGTTTTTGTACATTTTCAAGAATTCTCAATGGCAATTCAGCATTGGGATTCCAGCTTTACTCTAAGACTGGGATTAGTCAATGTGCATGAAACTGGCCGTGTGTGTCATTTGGAACACATGTTTTTCTGCCTCCATAATTATCTGAAAGCATTGCTTCTGGGAGCACACGGACAACCCCTGGTTCCTATCACCACCACTGTAAAGAAATGTCACGATGAACTGTTCCACTTCCAACCACTCGAAATGCATTTGTTAAAACCTCAGTTGAGTTACTGAATTATGAACCAGTTTTGACAAATCAGTGGAATTCTCCTTAAAGTAAGCTTTTGCACTGCAAAAATGATAGCTCGGCAAGTGAACAGCAACATGTCAAATGTGCATCACTGTAACTTGTAGATGAGGGTATTAAAAGATTACATATTTTTATGTAATTCACATATTTTGTGTACATTTCACTAGTGAAATTATCCTGCTGCACTGTTGGATCTTTCCACTTCTTTCAAAAAAAAAAGTTACGCTTAAATACGTCCATTTTATAGATTATTTCAAAAATGTGTAGAAAAATGCATAAAAATTGACTGAGTGTTCTTATAATACACTTAGAACAATTTTAACATGAGCAATGTTGTGTTGTGGCTAAATTTAAGATGTGTTCACTTGCAAAAGTATCTTCTCTATGTGCATTTATTTGTAGAAACTTTTGACAATTCTCAAACTCTTGCCTTTAATAGTTAACTGCCAACAGTCTGATGCTTCGGCGACAGCTCATAAATGCAGTTCTGAGGTGTAATATTTACATTTGGCACATTTTGTGTTTTCTGAACAGCAGACAAACTAACCAAACAAGTTCTGTGGTTCCTTTCAAGGAATGCAGTTGCATCGGAAACTGGAGCACAGCCATAGTTACAGTGTATTAACCTCTCCAGAGGAACTTCCAGTATCATACACAGATGGAGGGCTCCATTTAAAGGCCGGGGGTGGTAAACTGGAAAACAGGGGAATCCGCAGTATAGTGGCACTAGATTCCTCAGTCAGGAGTGATGAGATGTGTTAGAATAGGGATCCAGTCTTCACACACGGAATCCTCTGGATTTCAGCTAAGCAGATCAGAAAGGCCATGGCTTGAGCCATGCTACGATCTGCTTGAATGAATACTATAATACTGTAGCCTCCTCCATTGCATTCACCCATCTGTAAAATAAGAAAATAAGACCTTTATCAACATAAATGTTGGGAGGAAAAACATTTGTATAGCATTAAAATTATATTTGAAATTAAACATCCAGTGAGTGGCGGCCTAGTGGTTGGGACCTTGCCCTTGTGAACTGCAGGTCGCAGGTTCAAGTACTGGCCTGGACACCACTGAGGTGCCCTTGAGCAAGGTACCGTCCCGCTACACTGCTCCCCGGGCGCTGTTGATAGCCGCCCGCTGCTCCACGTGTGCGGGTTAAATGCAGAGGTCCCATTTGGTTGTGGTGCTTGAGTGTGTTCACAATGACAAATAGTCACTTTTACTTTCAGTCACTCGATAAAACCTTTTATACTGCAATGTCTTAATGAAGGTAAGATTTAGTTTTTGCTCGATACGTTTTTCTGACTCGAGCAGTGAGAGGCCATTAAAGGGCCCATGTCCCAAGTTTTGCATTTGATTTTTTTCCCTTAAGGTCCACTTACTACATCAAAGGCTATGCCTTTAAGACTTATACGGGCTATATGGCATATACGGGGATATATGAGCAAAAAGCAGTTCAGGCTTAAAGAAAGAGTTCAGAATAGTTTTAAGAAGGGGATTTTTTGCAAAGCCAGCTAACTTTAGCCAAACATTTTCCATCGTTCTTTCTACATATTTACATAGATTTATGTAAAATAAATTTGATTCCTCATATTTCATGTGTCAGGTTGTTTGTCATTAGCACATGTGCATGCGCACAAGCATTTTTCCCAGCCTGAGCATTTAAACCAGGTAAAAAAAGGATGTAAACCAGGGGGTAAAGTGTCAACAAAATAATCTAAAACTGGAAATTTGTTTAAGGCCCTAGTTTAAAAAATCTTGGTTCTATATTTTTAATTACAAAAACTAAGGAAAATGATATTTTTTTATAATATGGGGCAGTGGTGGTGTCACTGTTAGGGAGTTGCCCCGTGGCCTGAAGGTCACTGGTTCAAATCCCAGAATGCTACAAGGACCACTGAGGAAACCATGAGCAAGGTACCGTCCGCAAGCGCTGCTCCACGGGGCACTGCCTACGTCAGCTGCCCACAGTTTGATGGTACCTTGCTCAAGGGTACCTCAGTAGTGCCCGGGCCGGGACTCGAACCTGCGACCTTCAGGTCGCAAAGGCA
>JBBPDA010135248.1:0-22367 GCA_037974385.1 Arnoldichthys spilopterus
ATTCTTTGTACAATTTTTACTTCTAAATTTCTTTTTAACCTATTATTTATATATATATAAATGCACAGTCTCAGGAATGTTCAGGGTACATTTCACTACATGTACTTGTATAACTATGTACGTGACAAATAAACCACTTGAACTTGAACTTGAACTCAAACGTACATCCAGTGAGGTATCCAGATCCTTGACATATACTGTACTGATGCAGAGGTGTTGTGGGCTTTATGCTTTATAATACATGTTTCATGACCAACAACAGATGGTGCGACCCCCGGACCGTAACTATCCTCTGTTGTTCATGCACACCTCATCTGGAGCAGCTGACCATCTTGTGCCGGCCATTTTATCTGCCCCGCGATAAAAGAAAGTAAACCATGTAATGCAAGAAGACTTTACTTCTCTCAAACTACTCTCTTTTTCTCTCTCTTTCTCCATTTCTCTCACTTCTCTCTCTTCCTTTATCCCTTTCTCTTTCTCTCTGTCTTTGTCTTTGTCTCTCTTTCTCTCTTCCACTTTTTCTCAGTCCGCACTCAGCAAATGGATGAAGTGAACGATGAACTGTTGAAACGGATCACTGCAAGTAAGAACCAGCCACCAGCTCGCAACTTTAAAGTGGAGCGTCACTCCGGTAGTTCCATTCCTCTCACCTTAAAGTCTAATGCTGCTGAGGTTACCTCCTGGCTCAATGCCAAGGGCTTCTCCAAAGCGTAAGTTCATTTGTGTGTCAGTTTTGTTAACATGAGAACATGCATTTTCATTTACATGAACCTGCTCTTGTCTATGTTCATAAAACTGTTTGTATCTCTCAGGACGGTGGACTGTTTGGGTGTTCTGAGTGGAGCTCAGTTGTTTTCTTTGGAAAAGGAAGAGCTGAGGGCCGTGTGTGGAGATGAAGGGTCACGTGTTTACAGTCAGCTCACAGTGCAGAAATCACAGCTGGAGGTCAGTTACCCTTTGCACTTCTACTAAGAGACAAACCTGTAGATAAGATATATTATCACAGATAACTTCAAAATGCAGTGAATAAATGTCGCATATAGCTTCTCAGCTTACAGTTCATACTTCTTCTGTCAAAAATCTCACTGTGGTGTGCCCCCTGTTTTGCGAATGGTTTTTATCATTTTTTGTTGGTTTTGTGGACCAGTGTCACTTAGCCAAATTCCAGTTTCATGCAATACTGGTTTCAGGTCAGCCTATTAAGACTTTTACCAGAGGCAGATAAACCAGTAATTCTCTTCTATCTCTTTATCAGAAGAGTCGGGGGGACTCTGAGCTGCAGGAAATCATGAAGAAACAGCAGGAGAAGATAGCCTCTGCATCTAAACGGGCAAATTTTTAAAACATATAATTAATAACTATAAGTGTTGAAGATGGCAGAATATCAACAATTCTAAGAACATACAAACCTGCTTATTGTTATTGTACTTATCTCTTGCCATTGTCAAAAAATCTACACAAAATATGAATATGTACTAAAATCTTGTATACATTTGATTTGTATATTTATTCAGTTTTTAGAGAAGGCTTTGATTTAATTCCACCTCATGAATTTCTTAACACCTGTTTATGCTGGAAAATATGAAACTCGACTTTGTGTACACCACTGTATAAAACAAGTGATCAGAGTAAGGGAAATAAATCAAACCAGCAAAAGAGAATTTGTGTCAATGTTGTCAAGAATTAATGTTTTGTAGTGCTTTAAAGGACGATTGTACATGTGGTTAGGACCTCACAGGCTTTTCATCACATTCAAATGCCATTTTTTTCATTTAGATAAAATCTTTGTTTTCAAAACACAAGGGTTTTTTTTATGTAAATAGTGCCCTTAATCCTGTCTAAAGATGCATGTTCAAATGCTGATTTTTGTCATGAAAGAATGATGCAAGAACATAATAAAGTTTTCACAATTAAACTTTTGTTTGTGTTTTTTTGCTGAGAGCTTATTTACATTTATTTATATGTATATTTATATGTATATATATATATCATATATTCTTTAAGGTTATGATTCTTCATAGACTTTCTAAATCATCCATAATTTTCAGTGGCACTCATGTCAGGAGATTGACCAGGTCATGCGAAATCCTCAACTTTATTAGAAACCACTTATGTTATTGTGATTGTATGTTTGGGGTCATTGTCTTGTATATTGTCTCATTGTAATATTGATCTTTTGCTCTGTCTTGACTGATTAGATATCTTTGATTGCATCAATCTGCACCGTTTGCAGAGGATTAGGAAATGCAGAAGATCCTTGGGGTCATATACGCAATCCTTATTTCTGCAATAATAACAAAGTGAACTACGCTGGTGGCGTTGTTATGTTAATCATTTGCCTGGGCCAAAGCCTTTATAAGCATGGTTGTCTAACTGGGTGGTTACAGGTGTGGTTAACATGTTTGCTTTGGCCACACCGGACTCCCCGATAAAATTGGGTGTTTATTTCCTGAGTCTGCCTTTCTCTTCTTTCTTGCTCATTTTGGCATGCTGGGCTTCCACTTTGATGTTCTGTTCACCTGCCCCCTGTGATTTCTAGTGGCAGGGGGTTCTGTTTGGTTCCGGTTAGCAAGCGCAGCAGCTGCACCAGGGAGACTTGCATTTGGCTTCACAGGTTCCCGGGTGCGGTCGGTTGTGGCACAGGAGGTCTGAATATGTTCCTCGCAGGCTCCCGTGTGGCGCAGGAGGCACACTTTCTGTTGTTATGAAGAAGTCGCATTCTTGTAACGTACATGCTCTTATGGCCCATTCTCACATCACTATGCCCTGCACTCGCATCCGTAGGTTTTGTTGTTTTTGTATCCAATCAAAGAGTTTACCGGTGTCAACCAGAGCAGGCTCTCTTGCCTCTCCCCTGCATATGGCCCCTTCTGTTACAGTACATTACAGTATCATTGTGTCAATGTTTTTCTGTCATTCTTTATGATGATGAATACATATATTTTCTTAATTTTTGTAAAAACAAAGTGCATATAAATACAAAATAATATGACTTGTATAAAGCAGATAATTGGCCTACTCTGCTCACTGTATAGGCACTATTAGAATTAATGCTGTTTAATTTTGCAATTTTAATATTATTAAAGGTTCATTGTGACAGTGTATATTGTGCCTGGACATTAGTCTAGGAATAGTGAGGGAAAGATTAATACTTTCTAAATCTTTGAATCTGTGATTTCCCATTGTATTTTGTGACTAGTCAAAACAGCAAAGAGAAAAGTCCTTACATATACACAAAACACCCAAGCTCAAAAGAGTACAAAAAACTGATATGGTTTAAAATTTTATCAGTAATTCTACTTAAACTCCTAATACAAGCCAAAGTGTTACCTCACCCATTCATACTCTGATTCAATCATGTCTTGTTTCAGTCATGTCATTTAGGAAAACTAAGACAAAGTCAGAAAGCAGTGAAAAACTATGAAAAATATCTTGAGTACAGATACAACAACAGTTGCAAAATCCAGCATTCAAACTGCAATCATGTGTATCTGATGCTTACTGCAGCCGGGTTTCTGGTCCTAATACAGCTAAAGCACCATAATTAAACTTCATTTCCAGCATATATGAACAAATGGTAGACACTGGAGCAATCTGACAGTAAACAACAGGGACATTATTTGATTTTTTTTGCTATTAGTTAAGGCTTTTTTGCTATGGATTTTCCTAATAGTCTTTAATTTCATTTCACTTCACTTTTACTTCACTTTAATTTATTTTGTTGGGTCTGAAAAGTAGGTCTTGATTGTAGAGTAATCACTGTGGAAATGGTTTTCATTTGAACAATCACTGAATGAAGCAGGGTAGAGTGTATTATTATTTGTGGAGGTATGCATCCAGCCACAGGTCTCCAGATTTCCTCAAAGATCTGAGATAGGAATAAAAGAAATGTGAGTGGTTAGGGCTGGCAGATTCCACAGTACAACCAAAAGTCCATTGCTATATCATGTGCTTTTGGCTTTTGCAAGAAACGTTGCAAATATAGAGTCTACAAGAATAAGTCTTTAGGGCAGGAAGAGATTAGTGGAGTATAATTAATGACAAACAGGAAATGACAGTTATTTAGTAAGCGACTCAATGCATCAAAAACATTTCAAATTTTGCAACAATATAGATATTTTGGTATGATTCAGAGTTACTTTTTAAAATACACTGTTGCCAAAAATGGTTCTTTGTGTGATGCCATAGAGGAAACATTTGTTCCCCAAAAAAATTAATTATTTATGGTATCATTTAAAGAAAACTTTCTTTACACCTTAACTTAATAAAAGAATGTATTCTTCAGTGTTGGTCCTATATAGTTGGTGATGTCTTTGCTCAAACACAACCACTGAACTTTAACAAGCGAATCAGCCATATCTGAGTAGTGAAATTACCAAACTGTGATTGACGCTAGCCTTCTGGGACTAACACTAAAGCATACTTAGATGCTACAGAAATTTGGACAATAAAAAACCCTTTTGCAATATTTATAAATTTTGCATCGAATATGTTCGATTTTTATTTTGGCCAAAATAAAATTGCATCACCACTTTCTGTATCTATGCATCCAGTTCATGATCAGCTTCTCAGAGCAGCATGTGGAAAAGAGTATATTACCTGACGATGTCACACCATGCTTCCCACAGGCCTTTGACTTGGTACTCAACTCCATACTTCTTACACAGCTCTTGCACTCGAGGAGCCGCACGGATATAGTTATGGCGAGGCATCATAGGAAAGAGGCTGGTGGAAGAAAAAGAGAGATCACACATGATCTACAAATATTCTAAACAAACAACACATACACACACAAACACACACGCACATACACTATGAACCCAAACATACAAATTTTATACTCACTGGTGTTCAATCTGGAAGTTAAGGTGTCCACTAAACCAGTCATTGAAAAAAGACTGCTCAATGTTACAAGTGGCTTTCAGCTAAACAAAGAACAAAAAATTATTAATTATAAAATCTACACCTACTTACAGTAAAAAAAGAATGATATGAAGAAGCACATTCAATAACACAAAGTTTGTTAAAAACGTTTGTGGTGTAAAACAGAATCATAAGGAAATCAAAAATAAATGTATCTAAAAGCTAACTATGTAGACACTACATAAGCACTGACAAAAATTTGCTAGGAACATTGCATATTTATGAACAACTTGCTTCATTTCTTGTGCGATAACATGACCTGTCTTACTATGTCTCTACTATTTGTTTCCTAAGGTGTTTGTACTTTCAAGCCTGATGTAGTCATACATGTGGCTAACAATGTGATGATGACTGAACTACTGTACATACATTTATATTCGACATTACATTGGTGTGCTTCATCAAAATAAAGTTCTAGCAATCTTTATGTACTCTTTTGCTTGTTTTTTTTATATCCATTTAAAAAGAATTACCCACTAGTGACAAGTGAGTACATCAAAATAATTTAACATCATACATGGATTCATTACTAAAATAAGCTGTTCACAAATATTAAAATATTGCAATGCAGGTGTTAATCGATGCCTCTGCATGTGATATGAAATTACTATTTACGGCACCTACATAAACAAAGTGGGATAGAATTCTCCTGTTCCACAGCAATTTATCTTTTTGTTTTAATTACTGTTGCAGTTCTGTACTCTGCACAGCATATGACTGGATCATCCAGACAGACAGTCTAATCACTGTATGTCTGCAGTAGTGAAATGTGTTGGCGTACAAAAATGAATGTTCATGAGTTAATTAGCCCAAGTCGAACCACTAGCTCTGTTAACTGCCTCACAGAAACAAATCTTGAACAACGAGGAAAACATTTTGCAATACGTAGTGACAAATGCAACAACAGAACATAGGAACCTGGCAAGCATCTGCACATGCATACCTTGGTGTCCTGCTAAAGATCGAGTTTAGTACTCTGGGCTGGAAAACAAGTATCATAATGAAAAAGCCTAAATTGCCTCAAACTACTGATATGAGATACTTTACCTGCATGCTGAGCCAGTCATCATGTTTATCGTAGTCAATGTCCATGGGAATGTGGTTCATCTGTGTCACCCACACAAACCAATGACTCTCTACAAACCTGCAAATTACAAGAGCAACATGTACTTTTAACTGTTAAAGTAACTATCAAGTGTATCTTTTCAACACACTGAAGAATGAAACAATGTGTGTGTTGTGTGGGTAAGCTTGGTTTTTCCAAAGGAACAGCATCTAACATCTGTTCTTCTAGCATTTGGTCACTTCAATCAGCTTTAATCACTCTAATCACATAATTCCTGATACTGAGAAAAAATATTTTATATTATGTTATATATCACATTTAGTTTTTTTTATCTATCTGCAAACTGAAATATTGGTGTGGACTGTTTTTTTTAGAAATATGGTGTTGCACCCCAGAACAGGTACAACAAGGGGAACATTTTTAAAATGAAAGAAAAAGATAATAAAAGTCTTACCTCACACAAATAAGAAGCAACAGTGACCCAAAGACTCCATAAAGGGGAGCATAGCATGACAAGTAGCGTGCATAGTAGGACAGATACCATGCAAAGTCCTCATAAAAAGAGAAAAGAAAAAGCAACACTAAAAAGCAGTTCTACAGGTGAATTTTCCTGACACACAGTGACAGCATGTATTTATGGAAGTGATGGTAAAAGTTCTAATGGTAACTCACCACCCAGTCCCGTTGCTTGATCATTGTCTGCAAAATGTGAATGTTAAAGTATAGTGGGACAAGCAGAGGAGGACCAACTGAAAAAGAAACAGAGAGAAAAGGAAAGAGAGAGAGAGAGAGAGAGAGAGAAAGAGAGAGAAAGTAATAAAGAGTGGAGGTTAAATTTCAACATAAATACATGCTATATAGAATTTGTGCCAATCTGTCCATCTATGGTGTAGAAATGAGTGACTTACCCAGAAAAAAGTACTTGTGCTGATGGTTGTACGGCATGTGCTTCAACTTTTTAATCCCGTACTGTAATAAGAGAGGGAGTAGAATATAAGTACACAGAATAACACAAAAAAATCTATTCAGCGTAAAAGTCCTGGGATTCTAAAATATGTCAGCCAGTGTTACAAAAAAAAGTCTCAGCCTGTCACAATAAGAAAGGCACTCCTACAAATTAAAATCAGCTTTTGTGCCCTTTAGAACATGGGTTTTTTTATATTATATAGATTTGTTTTTTTTTTATATTATATAGATTAGAAAACCAAGTTGACCCTTATAGATTATTTTTGTATGTTCACCTCCACAGGCTGTACATTCCCCAGGACCAGAATTTTCAGCATGTTAATATCAGGATCCTTTGCAAGCAGATTGGGCTTAGCATGATGCTGAAAATGACGATGGTTCCACCAGTTTGCAGAGGCCCCCTGTACACACACACACACACACACACACACACACACACACACACACAAAAACAAACACAAAAAACAGCCAGGTTGGTACATTGTGGGATTAAGGATTACTTTTTTCATTGTTTCATTCTACATTTATATATATCTTTATGTTTATAGCTTTAATACATTGGAATCAGGGGCTTATTTTATGCTAAAGCCTATTATTGATGCAAACTTAAATTATTATTTATTTTCAAAATCAGTGGGCCTCATTCACCTGTTTTTAAATTTTTTTCATGGCTAAGAACAGAATCTGCATACATTCAAGAGAATATACTTATGCACATTTGAAAATTAATTCATAATAATAATTGCTTATTATTATAGTGTTTTCTTCAATTCTACAGATGTACATTATATGATTTAATTAAATTATCATTTTTATCATTTATAATACTTAATAATTATTTTCATAGATTCTACATTCAAATAATTAATGATTGATCATGCTACTTATATGCAGAATAAGGCCTATTTTTGCACCCTTTGACTACTTCCTCAATGGCATATTAACTACTGCTTCAGGATGTTGCAGATCATACCCTAAGGAGGACATGTAAGTTCCAGGACATTTTTTTTAATACAACTAAGCAACAAACTAAGAAACAAAAAATACAAACTTTATTGTATTGTTGAATGAGGGCCGTTATTTTTAAATTATATGATGGGTGAATTGACCTGCCTCTGGTTTGTAGGCTTCAATGGGTCAAAACATTAAAACAGTAAAGATATTATAGTCTAATGTGGTACCTTCAGGTGTCCAATGACGAATTTGTGCAGAAAATGGTCCCAGCCAGACCTTTTGAAAACTGACAGGTGGCCAAAGTCATGTTGTAGCCAACCAGCCTGAGACTGCATGAGGGAAGAAAGCATAGCTCAGCACATTTGGTCTTATTTCTTAAGAAAATAAACCTAATGTCTCATGCTTACAGAATAATAAAATAACATTATAACTCAGCTAGACTCTTCCTACCTGTGCAGTGGCCATTATGAAAATACATAGAATTGTGTTAAGCCAGCCATTGCCAAAGTTCCACAGCAGTACCAAAGGCAAGGCCTCCAATAGCAGAATGTGGCCAAGGTGTAGTATGAAGAACAGGGGATTAGTGCGGAACAAACCCTCTGCTTCAAATGTCTCCCGCAAAATCCGGAAATCCTTCACTAAAGCTGCCTGCAGTAGGCAAGATGAGAGAGAAAAGGAGAGAGACACAGACAAAGAGAAAGAGAAATGAAATGGGTAAATGCTGAAAAAAAATGAAGACAGAAGGGGAATGGATGCTCATTTTCTTTTGCAGTGGAAGGCAAGTTTAAAAACGTCTGGAAAAAGGAGACCCAGGTCACATTAAATGGGCCAAATTGTAGTATCACTAAAAATGCAATAGGTGGCAGCAGATACAGACATGTTATTGTGCGAATAAAAGAACAGAGGCTTGGGTGGCCTTCAGTAACTTTAGCAGGAGTCACGTGTCTTACTTTTTGCCCATGAAAGCCATTCACTAGCTTAGACTGAGCTGAGAGAAAACCTATTAAATGACTGAGTCAGGGTCTTCATTATTATGTTCAGGCCAGACAGTACACTGCATACAGTAGCTATAGCAACAGACATTTTTTAGAGATTAATTTCTCTGCTGTGTTCTTCTGATTAACAGAATTAGGAAAACAAGCTTATATTACTTCACACTGGTAAAGTTTTTCCCAGTGGAAGTTGTCATGTTCTGCAGGATGAAGAGTGCTTCCATAGGGGGTGAAAAACAAGGGTACTGTATTCAAACAGTATCTTACTTCATCCATCATGATCACACGTAGAACTGTGTATGAAATGTTGATAGATGTACTCACACAATGTCCACTGACTTAATATGATGCTTTTACTTCGACTTCTCTAGTATTAAAATGGTTAAAAATTCCAACTGCTAAATTTTTCACCTCCTTAATACGCTTTATAATTTGGATTAAAATCACACTGTGCACAAAGCACAACCAGTGAATTCCATGTTTTACCCTGCACAGATTTTAGAGCACCATACCATCATGTACACTGTGCTGGTAGTTTGTAAGAGTAGTGGCAAGGCATAATACTGTGTAAAACACCTGCTACTAGATGCAAAAATAATAAAGTGAAATATTAGTTTAATTTAGTCATTTATTAGAAAGTGTTAAACTGCACTTACAAGTCACAGATGTCAGACAATATATCTGGGTATATAGGGAGCAAGGCATAGCAATCTAACAATAATTAGTGTTATTGTGACAAATTATGTCATATCACAATATGTTTTTCTGAGCATTCTGTGGATATCATCAAATTGCAGGAGGCAAAACACTCACAATTTTTTACATTTTAGTATTTTTTTATGTGGACTGCAGGCTCCTTTCTGTCCATTCTAAATCATCAAATGTAATAAGAATGAATAAAATGGTGCATGTAACTGTATAATGAAAGTTTAATGTATCATGATATTATATTTTTGTAAAATCTTAAGGCTCTAATAGACAGACAATACCCTTGGACTTCACTTGGTTTGGTATTCACTTTTCCAACCATTAACCCCCAGGTGTAATGTGAAGCAGAGTGGATACTCTGCATGCACCTGTGTACAGGTTGAGATCTTACGCAAACAAAGTCACGCTGTAGCATGACATGTTCCCTAGCAAGAAATACAAACACAGTGATTGTACATAAGTACTCCTTATTCCTCTTCTCACAGTGACATTACCCGGATTTAGGGCTGTCACAATTACTGGAAAAAAAGGATTTATCAATCAACAAATGTATTAGAAATTAAGTTCTCAATGAGTCGGCTTACTGATTACTTTGTAATCCGAAGAACACAAAGAGTCAGTTCATTATAAAGATGTAAAATATGCTAACTATGTTTAGCATATTCTCCAAAAGGGGGAGCTCTTACCTATTATTACGAAAGGCATCACTGAAAGAGAGAAAACCTGCCCCAACAGGATTTCACTAATGTATGTTTTCATAGTTAATGTAATGTGTATTTTTATAGTTATATATAAAGTCCATGTATTTGAAGTAAAATTAGATGTCTGCTATTATAACTTGTTTTTATATGGTTACTCATTGACTTAAAGTAATCTCTAGATTAATTCTCAATTCTCAAGACTCAATTAGTAATATTCTGACAGTCCTAACTGGAACTTGGGTGCAAACACTGTCTGAGCTTTAGGTTCTTATACTGTCTTTTACATTCTCCAAGAGTGGCACTCACACTGCTCAGATTACTATTAAACATCATTAAGTCAATTCAGTAGTACTGGTTTCCCCAGACTAGTGCCCTTGCTTACATGATAAGCACTAGCTCATGCCAATGCCACTGGTTTCCCCAGACAAGCACCCTTAGTGTTGGGACAATGACAAGCTTGGACTGCTACCAGACTAGTAGCCCTGCATGTGAGCTTACTATTGTTTTAGGCTGATGGTTTCCTCAGATTCCTGAGCCTGGCAAAGCCCATCTCCCCTACTCCTGTGACCTAACTCAAAAGCAACTACTGACTTAGCAGTAGCTGCTACATTGATAGCCAACCTTTATTTTCTAACTCCTCTAGATGTGCAAGAACACCATAAGATGTCTAACTGTGCTGCCCAAACTGTTCAATACCACAGCCAAAGAGACACTAGAGCAGCAAGGACAATTCTAAGTGCAGCTGCCAGCACATTTTTACACTACGTGTAAAATTTAGAGCCCCCACACTGCCAAGCCTGCATCCTCTATCATGATTCTTTCCGTAGAGCTCAGACAGGCTTCTCATAAAGCTGAAAAACAGCTCTAAGTGGAGAGTAGAAATCGCTTTCACCATTCTGCCACTATTCCCCTGCTTTCTCATACTACCATCACAATTAAAGGAGCCCAATAACTGGACATCATAACTGTTTCACTAATAGTGTGAATACACTTCTGGGTCATCGCCACAGTTTCTCAGCTTATTCCACAATTGTTTGTTGTTTTGTTCACGTGGCCAGTGCAATAAAAATGCTTTTAGCCAAGTGCTTTTCTTCCAGAGATCTAAAGGACATTGATTTTCAAGTGTCTATTACCTTTGACAACACATATTTTCTTCTGTTATTCACCCAAAATCATGCTTGTTAGTTTAAAGATTTACACTCACACTTGTGGTGTGAGCCTGAGGGAATTCACTAGATTTGAACAGGCTGTGTTTGGGCCATTAAAAGCAAAAAGCATAGTGATTCTCTCCTTACTGGCTCTCCTGGAGCATGTCCCAAACTTAGGGCAGATCATAAATCGGAAGAACGCCAGCTCAGACCATTCAGATTGGAAGCTTATCTCTGACTATCATGCTCCATTAGTGCTTCATTGACTTCCACATGGGCCTAAGAAAGTCTCAGTGTGTTTTGCTAGGCTAGACTGGGTGGTCGCTTAACATTCCTCACTCTTCTATGCTTACTGGGCATGACAACAGCAGCTTCAGCAGTCATTCCCCTGGGCCTGGTACAGCTTAGTCAGTTCCAGCTATAACTGCACAGTTTACATCTGGATTTGGTAAAACACAAACACACCATACAGTTACACATCAAGGCATGGAAAATATTTTCTCCTCCTTGGTGTGCCCATGGGGCTGATTCGTACAGAAGAGCGTATGGGAAAGGTTGAGGGCACCAGCATGGTATTACTGTGAAGCGGCTCAGATTAATGACCTTGGAATGCACAAGTCAGCTGGAATTACATGCTTTTCACTTGCTATTAAAATGTTTTGCAGTAATACAACATCATCATGTACATTAACCAGCCACAGCATTAAAACAACTGACAGGTGAAGTGAATAACATTCACTCTATTATCACTTTGCAATGGCACCTGTCGGAGTGGGATATATTAGGCAGCAAGGGAACAGCCAGTTACTAAAGTTAATGTGTTGGAAGCAGGAAAAATGGGCAAGAGTAATAATCTCTGCCTCTTAGAAAAGGGATAAACTGTGATGGCTAGATGAGTCAGAACATCTTCAAAATGAAATGTCTTTCAAACTGTTCAGGAATGATTTGAGAAACATGACAATAAGCTCAGCCTCCAAATTCAGGGATCCCACTCAGAAGCCCCATCTCTTACAGGACTTAAAGGAACTGCTGCTAATTTATTGGTGCAAGATACCACTAAACACCTTCAGACGTCTTGTGGAATTTATGACTTGACAGTAATTTGTGCGGCACGAGGGGAGCCTACACAATATTAGACAGGTGTTTTTTAATGTCCTGTCCAATTTGTGTATACTGTAACACAACATGGCCACAGTTTCCACTTCTGTCCCCAACATGGTGCAGCTTTTGGGTTTACTTTATCTGCCTAGGAGAGGAGCTCATTCTGAAACAGTGAAGTTTACAAATATGGCATGGTTTTGGTTAATTTGATTTGCCACATAGAGCTGACCCACTGCCATCTGTTTTCTTTGTTAAATCCATCTGTCCTGCTGAGCCTGGATGTACAACTGGCTGGATCAGCTGTTTTACATGTCGCCCCCATTTCCCCTCATCCTGGAAATGCTGAAACTGTGTCCTACTGGTAGTTCTATGCTGGAGTGCTAGAGCATGATTCTTGTCCTGACAGTACAGCTTTGAAAAGGACCTCCTCTCCAAGCTTAGCGGTCAAGCATGGTACCTGCACCCAGATATGTGACTGTGGGGCTGCAAAGCTGATGAGCTAACTATTTTCAGTATTTTTTAAATTATGTAAAGATAATTAGAGTTTGGAGTCCTACAGTTCTCATAGAGCCTGTTAAAACTCAGGTGTGCCCTATGCATTTCTGTTTAAAATGCAGATTCACAATTAACGTGTGTGCACAGTATTTTTCAATGTTTTTAATTCATCCTACAAAGCTTAAATTCATGGTCTAAACACAGATCCCCACTTACATTCTTCTTGCAATCCTGACTGGGTTCAGAGGGAGCCAACTCTCCAACAAGCAGTGGCTTCAGAAACTTTCGTACGAACTTCTGATCAGGATGAAATGCCATAAATGCTTCCTGTAGAACACAACATTTTCATTCATATGTCAAATGTTCTTGTTTGTAACATGTGGTGTCTTCCATAAATGTTTTATACTGAATGGAGACGTGATACTGCATTAAATCAATAATGCACAATAAATAAGGTTTGTTAGATTAGAGTAGATTATCTTAGATTAGATTAGATTAGATTAGATTAGATTAAACTTTATTGTCTTTGTGCAGAGTACAAGTACAAAGCCAATGAAATGCACTTGGCATCTACCCAGAAGTGCAAAGAATAGTATAAATTACAGGAAAGTGCGGTATAAGTAATACATTTACATTTATTCATTTGACTGAAGCTTTTATCCAAAGTGACTTCCAAACTACATGAACAAATATGCTATTTTACAGTATGTACTGTGTTATTGACCACTGAGAGCAGTATATATTAATTTTATAAGATATTCAGTGTATTTAACATGTTATGAATAGGGGTGAAGTTGGCATAGTTGAAGAGGGTAACATGTACATTATAGACAAATATACAAGTGTGTGCATAAATATATACTAGTTGTAGAATTGGTGTATGTACTATATTAATAATTACCTGTGCAAAGTGAATGATCAGTCTTTACAGAGATGAGACGTGCAAATATAAAAAGTGCAGAAACTGCTGTAATGAGTGAAATATGCTTATGGCTGTGATGTGGAATTGAGCACATTACTTATAGTAATAATATTATTAATATAATTATTTTCAGCATTATTAGAAGGTTTATGGTCCAATGATCATCTTGTAGTAACATTATTCATTCACAAGTGTGAGTAAGATATTATGCTCCTGTGTGTCTAATGAGTGTGGTACCGTTGCATCCTCTCCAGCATAATGACAGATAACCCTGCGGCCTCCGGGGTGTCTCTTAACCCAGTTGCTGACATTGTACACCTTCCGCTCAACCACCACCCACTGGTCACCCCAGCGAGTGTGTTTCTGCACCTCATCCCAGGTGTACACTGCACTTCCGCGCCCCTCCGCTGAGACCTCTGCAGTCTGATGAGTGCCCCCACCCATTAGTCCACCAGCACTCAGTGGGCTCTGTCCTAAAGCACGGCTGGGAGAAACATAACGGGTTAATCTCTGCGTTTCAGGGATCTGCCCCTGCTGTGTGCGTAGGCCTCCATATTTTGTCACCTTCTTTTGTTGTTCATGCTTAATGTTAATAGCCAAGCCAATGTGCTTATATAATGAGCCTATTCTCAATTAAGATAAGCAAGTGTAATAAAATCTGAACTCATTTATAATTTTCTATAAACAGCACATGCCTAGACTGTGCTCTTACTAATATTGGAAATGAACAGGGTGATGGAGAAACTTGATTTCTGCAGTAGAACAAAAAGTTGTTATTATGCTGTTTTTACTTTCTTGTAAGAAATATACCAGGCAAGTGTAGCTTATAGTTTCTTTCTAAAATTAGGCACATTTCATGCACTGGGCAGCCAATGTTCTAGAACATAGGATAGGGAGTTGTTTTGTTCTCCTAGACTAAAATTTTACTAAGCATTCTTTGATTCTACATATTTATCAGAACGAAATAACCCAATTAGATCGCTTGTTATCATATTTAAAGAATTAAAAAAATTAAATGATGACAAATCATATTTACAGTGTATGCAGGAATACATATTTTATGTTGGTACTGAATTTCTCAAGAAAAAAAGTAGATATAAGGCTGTTGGGATGATGCAGAGGCTTTGTGCCCATGGTTTTAAGGCTCAGAAGATGCCTCCACATGAAAGAACAATGCACCTGTTTTGAAAAACACTACAGACTACTATGTAATGCTCCTAAATACACATTTCAACATTAATATGAGTAAAATTAGCATTGTTTTAAAAAAGTTCCCAACAACAGATGTATTGGCAGAAATTAAAAAGCCAGAACAAAGTAAAACATTTTGTGTCTAGATCCTAAAAATATGAAGATTTAAAGATTTCAGAAACGAACTCACCTGTTTACTGATGATTTTTCACCTCGCGGTGCTGCACATGTACCTGCACTCAAGCCTCGGGAGTGTCTATGTGTGTGTGTGTGTGTGTGAGAGTATGTTTGTCCTCTCTCCACTCTCTGATGGGTGTGTGATGTCCTCGGCGCCACTGCTCACGCTCATTCATATTCGGAGTCATGGACTCTAACGGGCACGCGCACTCTCCTGAGTTCCACACCGATCATTCGAGCCCTTCTCGACCAATCAGCGTCCGCGCTCAGCAACCTCTGGGCCTATCCACGCCCGTTCTCAGCCGCTGGCCTTTGTGGATCTTTTGATTTTGTGCGTACGTGTGTGTCTGCGTGAGTGTGTGCGAGAGAGAGAGAAAAAGAGAGACAAAGAGACAGTAATGTGTCCATTAGGGTACAGTAAACTCTGCCTATAACGATTTATGTGCAGAGTTTTCCTGCAGTCTTCTAGATGGAACTGTCCAGAACTTAGCCCTAAAAGATTTTGCACAGTAACTGTAACCTATCTGTTTTTGTACAAAGTGGGAAATGAATGACACATATTCCAATGCTGGGGAAAAAGAGCTGTCATATGCAGCCTGCATGCCAGACAAAAATAAAGTGCATCATTAGAAGAAGAAATTGACTGTGAACCTGTTAAGACCTCAGCCAATAGCCTCAGTATGATAATGCTTACTCATATTCACATTCACACATGCATATGGTGTGATGTGATTATTTGCAATGTCATCAGTTTTACCGACCGCCCCATAGAAGAACAAGTTATCAAAATGCTGAGCAAGTACTTTATTGCCATGGTGGATGTCTATGTGCTGTGGATCATGGAAGAAAGTTTCTTAGTCAGGAACTAATTAATTAAAGCTGTAGTTATTCAAATAAATGTCCGTGGTGGTTGCAAGAATACGCATATTTAGTTAGATATGACCATCATGGTGTTATTTTATCACTACCATGATTAACTGTGACATGCATTTAAACCTTTTTGCTTTATGTGAATATTGTCATAACTTAGAAAGAGGTTTGACCAATTGCATGTGTAATTAGAAGCTATCTATAAGCCTTATATTGTGAAACATATGGTGTGAAATTATAGTCTACATTAATATTGCATTTTTGTCATATTGCACTACCCTAAATGAAGTGCAATGTGATGAATGAGTAAAAGAGCTTTTCGTTAAACTCAAGAGAAAATAATCTTGATTTCAGATGTAATGTGTCCCATGCTATATCATATGAAAAAAACAAATAAAGTCTTAGAGCCGCTAGCTATACATTATGGACCCCAATTTGAGAACCACTGAACTTACAAGGAACAATACATAAATGATTGTCCAACCATTCAAGGGAAGGGGGAAAGGGAAAGTGACTCTTTGTCATTGTGAACACACTCAAGCACCACAACAAAATGTGACCTCTGCATTTAACCCATCACATGTGCAGCAGCAGGCAGCTACCAACAGCGCCCGGGGAGCAGTGTAGTGGGACGGTACTTTGCTCAAGGGTACCTCAATAGTGCCCGGGACTCGAACCTGCAACCTTTAGGTCCCAAAAGCAGAGTCCTAACCATTAAGCCACCACTGCCCGTTCAAGAGGCTGAGACAAAAGATAAGCCAATAAACTTTTTTCATAAACTTCTCATGAATGTGGCATTTTAGTTGGCAGAACATTAATGAGTGCAAGAGAAATAAATTACTCACTGCTCATATAAGAAAAACACAGTAAAATCAATATTGCAAACTTTTAAAATTGTTAAATGAGGTCCTCGATCATATGTTATATTCTGGGATCAGTGGGTTCACAAGTCACTTTATTCATTCAAGAGTCCACCCATGCATCCATCCATTTCTAAACTGCTTCTTCCATTTCTAAGTGGAAATGGGAAGCTGGAGCCAAAGCTAGCTGACTACAGGACCAAGGCTGGGTACACTCAGGACAAGAGGCCAACCCATTGCAGGGAAACACATAGACAGACAACCATTCACACACACATTCAAATCTATGGGCAATTTTAGAGCATCCAATCAACCTATTGCAAGCCTATTGGACAGTGGGTGGAAACCAGAGCACCCGGAGAAAACCCACATGAACATGGGGAGAGCCTGCAAACTCCGCACAGAACGGTACTCATGGATCGAACCCAGGACCTTCTTTCATTCAAGAGTTATTATGTTAAATAAATATGTTTAAGACA
Organism: Arnoldichthys spilopterus; assembly: GCA_037974385.1. Classification (NCBI taxonomy): domain Eukaryota; kingdom Metazoa; phylum Chordata; class Actinopteri; order Characiformes; family Lepidarchidae; genus Arnoldichthys; species Arnoldichthys spilopterus. The sequence continues at coordinate 17,554 of JBBPDA010135248.1, forward strand.
TTGTGTTCATAGAAATGATGGTTGCCATTTTTTTGTACAGGTATTGTTTAAAAGATCTACAACATCAAAAGAGGTTCAGGACGTTATCTGGATGAACCTATTTGGAAACTTTAAATGGAGATATGCAACAAGATGAACTGAAGATAATATAAGTGACGTTTGTCTTAGTTGACTTTAATTTTTGGTATTCATACATTATAAAATAAATCAAATGAATTACTGCAGAATATGCATTTCCAACAACCATGAAAACTATCAAGAATACATCCAGGGTTCCATATAGTGCTGTTAAATGCAGGCAAAGGTGGCGTATGTGTATTGTGCTCTTTGATCAGAGCCTGCAGTGCTGTCGATAAACAGGAGAGAAGGACCAAGGTACTCTTCTAAGGAAAAGCTAACATAAGACTATTCTAATTACTACCTCTATTAACAAATAAAACCCCAGACTTAGGTATTAACTCTTATCAGGGAACATGTAGCAGTGCACCTAATGCATGCCCAACCTAGCAGATGCCACTAAAGCTAAGATATAATATAATGATATAATAATAACAGTAGCAACTAAATTTAAAGATGAGAGGATGGGAGAATATTGCAAAATAGGGAGAAGGTAAATATAGAGGCCCTGTCTGGGAAATTGTTATATATTGTGTACGTGTGTTTGTGTGTTTACATGTAAGCCTGCAGAGATAAGAATAGTACTGCCTTAGTGAAGAGCAAGAGTAGAATACATAAAAGGAGTTAATCAACCCAATGAACCCCTGCAAGGTTTAAACAGTGGTAAATATATAAAGTGATCTGGGCCCCTTGTGCTGTTTGGAAAAGTTCTGCTTTGGGCTAGGCCATCATATGTATATTCCGAAGACTGCATAGAAACCTACTGATAACTAAGATTACACATATGCCCCACAAGTGCCAAACCCATTCTAAATATATCCTCATTATTGTAGAAGTAAAAGCTAACAAGCTGTAATCCTTTCTTCTGTCTAAGGGAGTAAAGCCAATATCAGATACAAAGTTCTTTTTGTTTTGATACCACTTGGCAGATTTATGTATTTGTGGTTTATTGATTGTTGTCATAGTGTTGTTATTACTGTAAATTACTGCAGCAGGATTGCAGTGAAGTGATTGCATACTTCTGTCAAGGATTACTTGTTTGTTTTGACAAGAAAGTATGTCGTACTGCAGTGATTAGTCTTGTAAAAAATAAGTACATTCCATTTTTTTCAACATATTTGAACAGGCAAATTTTACATTTTACATTTCACATTTTATTGATTTGGCTGACGCTTTTATCCAAAGCGACTTCCAAGACATACAAAACAATCAAGCATTACTTAATATTTCACCTTATTGATACAGTGCCTATAGATAAAGGTGATTATACTCGAACAAATGACACATTAAATGGAAATTTTGTAGTTCATGATATAAAAAGAAACAAAAACAAAAAACAGATCACATGAAAAAGTAAGTACCTCTTTACATTTATCACACCTTCAAGAACTAAAAATTACAATCAGGTGTCCCAGATAAGGTGTCACTGATTAGAACCTCCATGTGGAGCCAGTATTATTTAAACCTGTCATCTAGGGTCTGGTTTTCTCTTTGCTATTGAAGTGTAAAGTGTCATCATGCCAAGATCTAAAGAACTCTCTAAAGTAAAAGGTTGTTGATGCCTATGAGTCTGAAAAGGGATTCAAAAAGATCAAAATTTTAAAGTGGTGTAGATTTTAAACAACTAAATTTGTCTAATTTGACTTGAGAACAGATCATATGATGCGAAAAGAAGTCTACAATGACCCCAGACTTTCATTACCTCATTTGGCAGGAAACTGGCAACTTTCTATCATCAAAAAGAGGTTGGATAAATTGCATCAGGAAAAGCCTTTGCTTACCCAAAAGTAAAGTTGTGTGGCCACAGTAACTTTATGCATGTGTGGTGTAGACCAAAGACAGTTTTTGAACTTTGCTTCCTCAGGGACTGGGCAGCTTGCAGTCACTGATTCTGCTATGAATTCGGTATCATATTAAAAAGGAGGGTGGCCATGGGTGCCTTTCTGTGTGGAGTTTAAAAGCTCTCTCCATGTGGATTTCCTCCGGGTGCTCAGGTTTCCTTCCTCTGTCCAAAGGCTTGCAGTAGGTTGACTGGGGACTCTAAATTACCTGTAGGTATGAATGATTGTCTGTCTATGTGTTGCCCTGTGATGGATTGGCCTCATGTCCTGGGTGTACCCCGCCTTAGGCCATTGGCTCCAGCTTCCCTGTGACCCGGAAATGGAATAAGAAAATGTATGAATGGGTGATGGATTAAAAAGTGCTTAAGGATAATGTGAGGCAATCTGTCTAAAAGTTGAAGATGAACTGGAGGTGGGCCTTTCAAAAGGAGGGTTTTTAAACCCCATTAAAGTGTTGCATTGTGTTTGAAAAGGTGCAAGAAAACCCTCAAACATCTTGAACTCAACTGAAGGAATTTTGCCTAGAAATTGATCAAAAATTTGACAAAAATGTCAGAGACTGGTAAAGTGGTCAATACTAGCTTCTAAAGCCTAGCATGTACGAACTTTTTCCATAGGTAAATATAATATCTGTTGGTATTTTTGTTAAATAACTGAATGAATAAATCTTCTTCTCCTTGTGGTTTTGTTAATTCAGTGTTAAATTTGAAATGTTTTTGCTTGTTCAAATATGCTAAAAAATCAACAATTTTCATGATGTGCTTATTTTACAAATGACTCTAAGTTGTTTTTGCATCATGATGAAAAGTTTGGGATCACTCTTTTTAATTATTGAATATCAATTTTATTGCAGACAAGTCACATTATGTTAATATGCTAGTCCCATTTATGTTCACATGTTCCAAATGATAAGGACAATAGGAAGCTGTACATAAAAGGAAGAAATATGAGATGTTTCCAAAATAATGAAGGTAACTGTAGAAACTCTAAACTGACAGATTTCACATTCAGTTTTTAACGTCTGCTCTTATTATTCAGATATAGCCATTAACCTAATTTACAAGGTTATGTGAATGAGGAATGGAACTGTATAACCATGTGGAGTTAAGCAAGTTCTTATGTTAAATATCCATATGTGTTTTAATGCCTGTCTGTATTTATTTGGTTGTTCATCTACAAATGTTAAAAGTGTTAAGGAGAAGAAAACAAACACCTTTTAGTGGGAAAAGCTACAGGGAAAGGGTGCGTGTATAAACTCTCTTGTAACAGTTCTAGCCTGCATTCAAATAAACTCAAACTGATTGGTGCTCCATTGGTGCTTTATTGGCTCAGTTAGAGTGGCATGAGAGCGTGACTGCTGTGATGTCATCAGCAAACACTGCCTACTGTTTTTTCCCCCAAATTTTCCCATTCTCCAGTTTTTGACTGTCTCTATATACCTATGATGGCATAGTGCTAAATCAGCACTTACCAATCCCTAAACATTCATTCATGCTAAGTTATTTTAGCTGTGCACAAATTCTGATACTCAATGCCATGTTATCATTACTGGTAATGGTCATGACATATGATGTTTGATGTCATGATCTTAAATTAGTGTGTGACATAAACTGTCATGACATCAAAGAGCATCTGTCAACTAGCAATTGTAACATGACATATTATATCAGCTCATGGCAGCATAGGACATCTCAGTATAGGATAATTTTATGTGTATTAGTGTATTTTATAAGTGTTACTCACTTTCCCATACATATATAACAACGACATGGATATGGAAGACACCATATCAGAACCCACTGTACTGCACTTCAACAGCATAGGCGCTTCCACAAGAAAGTTGTATTAGGAAGTGTCTGGATGCTAATGCTTTCAGAATTGGAATGATACCATGTTAAATATCTACTACATCCAGGCTATCAGCATGCCCTCAGTGCAACGTTGGCAGCTGAACAGCATGACAGCATGTCCATGAGCTCATCAGTAGATAATCTCTCTCTTTCTTTACTGGCTGTTAAAGAAGTAATAATGTTTAACCCTTCGATCCATAAGTTGGGTCATTCTGACCCAGGCTTATCTTTGTACTTCTTTAATTCCACAAACTACTCTGCCAGGCCAGGGATTTCTGAAAAAAAAAAAAAAGATTATGGTTACCCTTCAATTTGACAATAAATCTTAGTGTTTCATTTATTTTATGATCTGAATCAGCTCTCAGAATGTACCTTCTGGGTTATTATGGATCACTCCATAACAAAGTGCATAGACTGTCAAAGCCCTTCATCTTATTGGCAAGTGTGTTATTGTAACATTATTTACAGTAATATGCAGAGTGTTTGGTGCATTAACCCCTTAAACTGTAGGTTTATTATTTTGTTATTAATTACTTTATACACAATAATTAATTTCTATAAATTATTCTTCTAAGTATTAATCTACTTAACAAATGTGTAAATAGTACTCATGAGACAGAAGAATTCAAGTGTGTGTCCATATACACATACAGGCTCAAGGAGTTAGAAATATTTTGTAAGGGAATTGCTTTCTTCCAATATTTAATCTTAGATTAAACTGCTGACAGTGGGTAAATATATAGCAACAGCAAAGTTACAGGTGTTGGTCAGCAGTAGATGCTGTGAGGACTGGAGACACTGAAGTCATATAAAGTGGAGCAGGTTAGATTACTGCTACTAAGCCCTCTTCTATAAAGCCTATAGACCCCACAAGTAAAGTGGCCAAAACATATGTTATAGCTCAGACAGAGAGAGAAGAAGAGATATAGGCTATATACAGTGGGTATGGAAAGTATTCAGACCCCCTTCAATTTTTCACTTTTTGTCATATTGCAGCCATTTGCTA
>JBBPDA010135266.1:0-10669 GCA_037974385.1 Arnoldichthys spilopterus
ACGGGCAATTTTCCAATCCAATCAACCTACTGCAGCCTTTTGGACAGTGGGAGGAAACCGGAGAACCTGGAGGAAACACACGCGAACACGGGGAGAGCTTGCAAACTCTGCACAGAAAGGCACCTGTGGCCAACCTGGGGATCGAACCCAGGACCTTCTCACTACCACTGCACCACCGTGCCGCCCACATTTTTATCTTATATATTTAATTTGAGCTTCTTTATCTACTTTTTGGACTTGGGTTTTGGGTCAAATTTTCAAATTTGGGCAAAAATATAGAAAAATGCAAAGTTTTCACAAACTTTCAGGCACCACTGTATTCCCACATGTAGGTTTGCAGCTTTGACATCAATGCCATTAGGTCTTGTAAGCTGTATTCTTGCTGCTGTGTGCAAAGTGTGTGATTATTCTCAGATTTCCTTGTGCTGTCTTTAAATACAATGTTTTTTTGCTCGCAGATGCATCCTGCCTACAACGCCTACCCTCCATCATTACATAACCCCACCTATGGGGCAAGTTGTCAAATTTACACTTTTTTTTATCAGGATTATCCAGAAATAATAGAAACAATGTTTATGCTTTCATTTAGAGCAGAGATGTTTAGTTTGCTAGTTTAAAAATATATCCAAATTATAATATACACTAATCAGCCATAACATTAAAACCACCTACTTTACATTGTGCTGGTATGCCTCATTAACATCTTGTGCAACCTCTTTAATTGGACCAGACAGGCTAGCCTGTCAATGAGCCTTGGGTGCCCATGACCCTGTCTCTGATTCACCACTTGTCCTTTCTTGGATCACTTTTGGTAGGAACTAACTACTGCACACCTGGAACATTTCACAAGACCTGCCGTTATGGAGATGCTCCAACTCAGTCATCTACCCATAACAATAAGGCCCTTGTCAAAGTGGCTCAGATCCTTACGCTCATCGTTTTCTGCTTCCAGCACATCAACTTTCAGAACCAAGTGTTCATTTGCTGTCAAATATAACCACCTCCTGACACACGCCATTGTATTAAAATAACTAGAGAGTCAATGTTATTCACTTCACCTGTCAGTGGTGCTAATGTTATGGCTGATCGGTGTATATAGTAGTAAAATATAGTAAAATGTGTTTAAATAATTGAAGTTTGCTTCAAAGAAAAAACAAACACTAAAGTTAAACAGAGTGGTCGTGTCCAGGCCTTTGACTGACTCATGAGCAAACATTTGGTTAAATGGTGTTTTGTTGATAAGTACAAAAGCTCTTCATTTTAATAGACAACTGATGTTGAAATATGAAAATAATAATTTCAGCTTAAAATGTTGCCTGTACAAAAGTTATTGACCATTTTAAATGTATTTTTTTTATATTTGTTATTTTATCACTTCCAAACCCTTATAAATAGACATTTTGCATTCAAATTTTGAGAAATATTCTAAAATTTAAGTACTTATCTGAGAAGGCAATTGAACGGGAGTGTTCAGACTTAGTGTTGTATGGCCAACGTCTCTTTTTTTTTCATTAATGTCTTTGGCTTCTGCCAATACGTCCACTTTCCATCCCTCTGTTCCCGCCAAAACGTGTACAAAAGACTCAGACAAATCTTAAAAATAAAAAGTTTTTATTATGTAAAATCTCACACCAGCGCTCTTCCCAAAGGATGGAAGATAATTTGAAACAAGTCACAGCAATACAATGTGTATGTATGTTTTTGTATTATTTTAAATGTCTATTGTCCTTTTCGACCCCTCATTCCAGTAAACATGCGGCAACAAACTAGTTGCTTCCACCACCCCCCTCCCCCTCCCCCCCACATCTGCACTGTTTTTGTTTATTGTGAGATATAAAAATGAGTTCATGCACATTCTTTTGCAGTATGAAATATCACAAGTTTCGCAGTTGTAACATTATGACCTGAACCGTGATTCTATATTTTTTAAATAAAAAAACAAACAAACAAACAAACAGTTTTTATTGGTAAGTCCAATACTACACCACCATGAGACAGTGTTTGTTACTAAGCTTAGAGTACCAAGTACTGAGACAGCATGTGTAAACACTGAGAGAAGTCATCTTTATAGGTGTTAAGGAAAATAAAAGATTGTTGACAAAAAGGTTCTCCAATTAGAGCCCTCGTCGTACGACCCATGATAGCACTCAGTTGATGGCACTGCAATAAATTATTCATTGCAAAATCATTAAATACATTAAATGTTATATTAAATTAAAATTAAACTACGCTTTAATGTAGATTGAAGTTTTAATGTAAATTTAAAAATTTTATATAAAAAGGGCACAGGCTTGGTGTAATATTACGTATGAATTTCTTTTCCTCCAAAATTTTGAAAATTCAATCCAATTCAGACAAACATTTCACGGATTTCGGTACAAATGTTTTTCTGCATCGTGGGATGGTGGTTTATTAGGCATCAAAAGTGCTGATGGTGGACACCATCTGTGAATTGTAAACCACCTCACTGCAGCTAAATGGTAGCCAGGAGCAGCTTCAAGGTTGGCGTTTTTGGGTGGGCACCAAAACTTGTGCAACAACAAGCAAAGTACAGTGTAATCCATTGCTGAGGCATTCGCTGAGCACGGTTTGGACCTGGGGAGTAAGAAAGTGTTGATACGGTTGAGAATTGCAATGTTTTGTACAAAACCCCTTTCTAGAAAAGTTGACATTTTTCATGAAATGCAATAAAAACAGAATGTGTGATTTCTCTCTTAAACGTTTGATTTCTTTATAAAAGTTAAAAGAAAAGATTTCCAGTGTTTTCATTGCGCAACTTAAATGTATTTTGTAAATGTAAAAACAAATTTAGAATTTGATGCCTGAACTTGACTAGTTCTGCAAGTGGAATTTGTGCCCATTTTTGAGTCTGTGGCTGTTGTTTGATTCTCTTCCTTATGAAAATCCATATATTTTCAATAGACGAATCTGGATTGGCAGCAGGCCAGTCACGTACACACACTGTATATCTACAAAGCCTCTCTGTGTATGAAGAATGAGGCCTGGAGAGTCTGCCTGAACCCATTTGTCTATTTTTATCTTCGTAGCATGACAATTTCTCATGCAGGGCCTCTCGACTTTATCCTTCAGGGCCTGAGATTTTGCCTGAGACTTTTCACAATCTTATGCACTGTAGACAATGAAAGACCTCAATTCATTGTATCTTGTGTTGAGAAATGTTCTTTTTGAACTGACTGACAATACTCTCGTGAAGTTTGGCACAAAGGGGTGAGCAGTGACCCATCTTTGCTTGCAGAGACTGAGCTTTTGGAGGATGCTTCTTTTATAGCTAATCATGTTTCCCTCACCTACTTCCAGTGTTTTTACTTCAGTTTAAGTAAAAGGTAATTGAGTTAACAAATCACACATTCTTCTTTTTACTGCATTTTTTAAAACAGCTTATCTGGAAATGGGGTTTGTACATTTTTGCCAAAAATTGGTGCTATGACTTTGGACATTATTGCATTATGATGAATGCAAATGCAAACCCCACTGTTCTTCCTGTATAAAAAGTACATTTATGTATCTGTTGGGTGTTGTGTTAGATTAAATCATTTTCAAAACTGGAATGTATCAACTTGTTTACAGTATCGCAATATCTTGTGATGTATATTTTTGTAAATCCTGTATCATGATATGCATCATATCGCCAGACTCTTGCCAATACACATCTCTACTGTTTAAATGTGGGCAATAAAGTTCACTTTAAAATGCTGGAGATTGACTGTGTTTATACCTAAAGCTGCATTGCTCAGATTTTTTAATAGTCATATATATCAAATGCAGGGGTCATGACCTTATCCTTAAAAGGCTGCAGGTTTTCAAGCAGAAGTTCACCGGATTCTCCTTGATTGGCCTTCAAATGGCCAATTATCTCTAAGAGTGGAATGAAATGAAACCCTGCAGACTCACTGAAGATAATATTAATGACCTCATGATCGAATGCCATATGGTCCTGGAAGGTCAGTGTACAGCATAGTGTGGTAGTTCTCCTCCTTAAAACACACTCACCACACCTGTTAATGAACATGTGAGCTGAACCAAGAGTGTTTGAGCAGGGAAACTGGGGGAACTTTGCTGGACACTGACTTTCCAGGAACAGACGGCTTGGCAACTATGTGTTTACCCTTGAGGCTCATGTTTGTTTGTTTTTTCATGCTTTTTCTGCAAATTCTTTACAGTGAGGGTAAAATTTCATGGGTTTGCCACAAAGTTCTCATCATTAAAACATTCTCAGCTATGTATTTGGACAGCACTGCCCAAAATCAAGCAGCAATTTTGTGGGATTACAATAAATGACATTTTCGAAAAACTTTCTGGCAACAAATTTGCAAAACTAGAGCATATCAAATACTTTTGCATGGCCAGGTATGCGCCACAGTCCTCCCCAGCATTATCTCTCGCTGCTTCTGCCGTGATTCACTCGATACACTCAGACTTTTGGTGTCATAAAGAGCTCCTTCATTCTGGCCTGAAAGCCGTAGCCGGGTGTTCGAGAGTGTGTTGGCGGCTCAGAAGCGAGTGATGCTTAGCAAAAGCCTCAGTTATGGTTATTGGTCAACAACTGTCGGCTAGCCAGCTTGTGCAGTTTGTTAAATGATGTGGAATGTAACGTGGAATGTAATCCGAGCTGCTATGTTGACTGGGCCCAAGTTTACAGTGGCCTGTCTGGTCCTCACTATGTTAGGAAAACAAATGCCAACACTTCCAAGCCAGCATCGGTTATTGGTGCCTACATAAGCATGTGCTGTTGAAAACCCCCCTCACCCCCAGTAGACAACTGAAAAAAGAAGAATTTTTGTGCCTTCGAGGGGTGGATGATGCAAACATTTTGCTGAGTAGAACACAACATGTTTGTCCACTTAGGGGCTATGGTCTAATCAATCTCTCGCAAATTTTATGCTTGACCAAATGATTGCTGTTGAGGCTTTCGGGGGGTCTTAAATTTTAATGAAGGGGCCTTGAGACCTACCCAAAAATTGTTAATTGCAAATTCCAACAAGCACCAAGTGCCATAAAGGCTGCTTTAGCCCCTCCCCCTGTAAAAATTTTTCGAACAGATGACGCCTGTTGGAGTAAGCCTTTATGTTATGCTTATGTCAGTTGTCATTATAGATTTATGTATCCCTATAAATACTAATATGCAAATGCAAGAATATACCTATGGCAGATACCAAGGTCTGAGTACTTATCAGGGTTACTGAGAGAGTAAGTACTACTGAACAAGCATTGTTGTTGAGATAAATACAGAGATAAAAGTAGATACTAAGAAGAATACTCAATCTCACCATTGTCACAAGGGCAAGATTGTACTTCGTAATTACTAAGATGCAATGCTCCTCTTAGATACTTGCATACGAGTACCTGGAGATACTAAGAAGTAGACAATACTAAGAAATGAAAGTACCCTTGAATACATACTAAGATACTGCAGCACCCGAGCACTCGGGCACTCGTCGGGGATACTAAGACAAGGGTAATCATTGTGACTAATGGTGAGACGAGTTTTTTGATGCATAGAGTTACACACAGTCATAAAGTCACGTGACACATTTCATTACTAAGATACCAGTTAAGAGTTGTAAACTGAAGGAGTACACCGTCCTCCTGACCACAGTTTCGTTGTGCTTTTAAAATCACCCCTCAGGACCCCATTTCAGTTAGAAAGGGCCCGGTACAACCCCTTATATATCTGTTTGGGAAATTACTAAGATTAAAGACCGCCTTTTAGCATAACCAGCAAAAAACAAAATATATCTGTCATATATATATATATACTAGAGGTGGGAGAACATTTTTTGATACAGTGTAGTATCGCGATATTTTTCTCCACAATATTATATTGATCCAGCAAAGTGCCAAAGACCAATATTTATTTATTTAATATAATTCTTTCATTTTTTTAATAGACTTTTATTTTGGTACATACATCTACATTGCTTCTGACATCCACAAGGTGGCGCAAGACGTCGTTCTTCTCTTTTAAAATTCGGAAAGGTAGTCAGATTCACACTTAATTTCCTGAAGGAACCTTCCCAAGGGATTAATAAAGTTTTAATTCATCTATCTGTCTATCTGGATTCGCGAGACGGCTGCAGAGGCTGCTATACGTAACGCACCAGAATCGCAGTGGTATTGTATCGTGGCCCAAATATCGTGACCGCATCGTATCGTTGTTGCCTCTGTGGCAACTCCCACCTCTAATATATATATGACAACAAACTATATCATATACTGTATGGTTGGTTTTTAGGGACAGTATTATTCCCCAAATCCACATTTTTTTATCTTTATAGATTGTAACGTATGTTTTTTTTTTTTTTTTTTCAAACTAAAAGCTTTTGGTTTAAGGTTCAAGGTTCGTTCAATACGTCGTCCTTAGAAATGTACAAGTTAAAAAAAATCCCTTACCAAACGTAGCTGAAGGGATATTTCCGCACCACAAAAAAAAGTCCCTTAAGGTCGATACTATTCATCGTGAAAGAGCACAATCGTACTCTTATCATAAATTACAGTCATTTAAACAACACACACCGGCGGTTTATTATACGTAATGGTTACTATGTTACATTGCACTGAGACCCTCGTGACTCCCCCCGTAGTCACGCTGCAATAGTCTTTACAATCTGTTTACAGTGCTGTCGTTACTGTTGCACTGCGTTAGTAACTGACGCCAGGACGTCGACCGAAAGGAATTTGAGGCTTAAGTTGAGCTTCAACTTTGCAGGTCCGTACGTCCTGATTCTGTTTGGCAGGTTTGACACATTTGAGGCTTAACGATCAGGCACCTTGAGTTAAGGGCTCACAGTTTAGAGTCAAAGCCAACACACACATACATGCACACACACACACACACACACACACACACACACACACACACACACAGACACACACGCATATTGCAGAATTTACGGCTGTGACAAAAACAAATCCCTACTTTTTCATTTGCATTGTTATATATGGGAGCGCTATTCATATGTAATAACAATGTAATAGATGCATCATTATTCTGTAATAACTGCATTGTGTAATTAAAAGTGCATAACTTTGAAAATGCATCAATACATGCAGAACCGGTTCAAATGCATCAGCTTTAGAGTCGGGCTCAATTAAAATTAGGGCCGTTCCTGGACATTTGCAAGAAAGAGAAAATAATTGTGTTATTTGTTAATAATTTTTTGTTTTAAAAGTTAATAGAGGCAAAGATAAATATGATAAAACTAGAAAAATAACAAAACAGATGAGACACGTTCTCTCTAAACCACTACATTGTCCATATACGTCCATCACAAAGTGCGTTTAAGTTGCAATGTGCAAAATTTCAACAATTTTTGGAAGCCACAATGCTTCCATAAGAGATTTTTCAGCCTCTAACGTGAAAATGATATGATATATAATAATCGTCTCCTGGGGCTTCTTATATCTTATAGCAGCCCTGATTGTAGTATGAACTGTTATAAATTTGGGTGCTAAAAATACAATTCTCAGGCTATTTTTAAGCCTAAAAACCAATGAAAAAGCTTACTGTAACGTCTTCATTGGTAAATGATAACATTTCTCCTCTTCTAGTCACAAGTTCCGTCATGTGGGAGGAAGTGAACGTTTAGAATCTGCACTTTCCACACAGCCTGATGTTGGCGGTCGCTGCTATTGGGCCGATTCAGACACGTCACCCTATAAAAACTCATTTTAGGGAGTCAGCAAATAGCCCCTAACCCTATGCCCCTCACCCTGTGGAGTCACTTCATTATTACAGCTTTAAGTGAGTCTTCAGGGAGTAGTTACACTGTTATTACATGTTAGTAATGTGTAATTACACAGTTATTGAAAAAGAGGGAACCTAAAGTTTACACGTCTGTTGGAAGTAGAGAATACAAGTCTTTTGTATTAAAATTTTCATTTTGTTCAAATGGTTTTGATTTCATTATGATTTTTAACATTTATTATTATTACTATTATTATTTTTATAAAATTATAATTTGTACATTTTTATTCCTCTGTCAGGAAAACATCTGATGCCCTAAAACACAGGATGCGGGGACGACTATGGTGTAAACCCTCTGAGATGGTGCTGTTTACCACATGTCTTCTCCCTCTTCTTCACCACATACCTCACCAACCACCCCCCCACACACACACACACACCCACCCACCCACACACACACACACATCCTCCATCTAAAATTACACCTGCCTCCACACAGCCAAGTAGGTTATGGACATTAGCATTTAAAAACAAAACAAACAAAACAACAACAGACAGAAGATCCACGGCACGGTGTGTTGAGCCCCGAAGGGAACGGAACCACTTCTGGAATATTCAGGCATAATTAATTAATTTATTAATAATTAATAACCAAATAAATAATGAAACGATTAAAGCTGCTCCACATGCAGCCCGTCAACGTCCACTGCTGCCTATACTGTCCTGTCACAGTCCCGTACTGAAGAATCATAAATGGTAACACGCATGTGTGTGTATGTGTGTGTGTGTGTGTGTGTGTGTATTACATGGATTTTTCATAAATCCTACAGGATACACTGACCCAAATGTGGTGCCTGGCAGTTGTGTGTCTGTGAGTAGGCGAGATCCCTCCCCTTTTAGCCTAGCCTTTAGTTTTGTGACTTGGGAAATGTGACCCTCTGCATTTAACCCATCACACGTGCACACGTGGAACAGCGCCCAGGGAGCAGTGTAGCATGACTGTACTTTGCTCAAGTGGTGCCCGGGCCGGGACTTGAACCTGCGACCTTCAGTTCACAAGGGCAACGTCCTAACCACTAGGCCTCCACCAGCCGAAAATTTTTGCTACTTTTAATCTGACGTGTAGCTGTAGATTTTGGCCCCTTAGCCAAAAGTTTCAGCTCCATGTTTAGCCAAATTTTTGCTCAGCAATTTCAGCTGAAAATGTTTGCTCCACTCAAATAGAAAGGGGGGGCGGGGTCTACAATGTGTAAAGAGACCAGTAATGTCAAGCTGTAAGGTGGGCGTTTCCAATAAATTGACCAGTTAATGGAACTACAAGTAGGTGTTTCTAATAAAGTGGCCAGTTAGTGGAAGTACAACTAGGTGTTTCTGATAATGTGGCCAGTCGGTGAGAGTACGAGGTGTTTCTGATAAAGTGGCCAGTTAGTGGAAGTACAACTAGGTGTTTCTGATAATGTGGCCAGTCGGTGGGAGTACGAGGTGTTTCTGATAAAGTGGCCAGTTAGTGGAAGTACAAGTAGGTGTTTCTGATAATGTGGCCAGTCGGTGAGAGTACGAGATGTTTCTGATAAAGTGGCCAGTTAGTGGAAGTACAATTAGGTGTTTCTGATAATGTGGCCAGTCGGTGGGAGTACGAGGTGTTTCTGATAAAGTGGCCACAGTGGAAGTACGAGGTGTTTTTGATAAAGTGGCCAGTTAGTGGAAGTACAAGTAGGTGTTTCTGTTAATGTGGCCAGTCGGTGGGAGTAAGAGGTGTTTCTGATAAAGTGGCCAGTTAGTGGAGGTACAAGCAGGTGTTTCTGTTAATGTGGCCAGTCGGTGGGGGTAAGAGGTGTTTCTGATGAAGTGGCCAGTTAGTGGAGGTACAAGCAGGTGTTTCCAATAAAGTGGCCAGTGAATAGAATTTCGAGGTAGGTGTTTCTGATAAAGTGGTCAGTAAATAAAAGAACAAGTTGGCGTTTCTAATAAATTGGCCAGTTTGTGGAAGTGCAAGGTGTTTCTAATAAAGTGGCCGGTCAGTATATGAAAGAAAATGGGGATTATTGTCACTAGATTTCATGCCCTCTGCACATAAACGGCTACTGGGGAACATTCAGACACTTCAGAAGAGTTTTTCCGCAGCGTTAATGCTGAGCACAGCTTTTAACGGCTTGAGTTTTTTTAGCGATAGGGGAGGCTTAAGACGTTAGCGTAGCCGCAGCGTTTGGGGAACGCTAAAGTAACATTTGGTGAGGGATACCCGATGCTCCAGCCTTTTCCTTTGAGTTGCTCATTAGCTGGTAGTGAAGCGCAGCGGAAGGCTTTAGTGGGGTTGGGGCTGCTGTGGTAGTATAAGGTTATTGGAGCCTTAGGGGGGGATGGTGTGATTTAAAGGTTGCTGAAGTGCTGGAGAAGTGTGGAAAGCTGCAAAGTGAACAGGCCCAGCAGTCAGGGCAAAAAAAAAGGAGCAGGAAGCTGATGAAACTTTTTCAACTTTAGAAGCAGGCGATGACAAAATCAGGCTGATCAGTTTCATCCGAATTATTCCTGACTCGTAGCTTCAGTTAATACAAGCATAAGGAGGTGTTCCTAATAAAGTGGCCAGTTAATAGAAACACAAGTACGTGTTTCTAATAAAGTGGCCAGTTAGTGGAAGTAGAAGTAGGTGTTTCTGATAAAGTGGCCAGTTAGTGGAAGTACAAGTAGGTGTTTCTGATAAAGTGGCCATTTGGTGGAAGTACAAGTAGGTGTTTCTGATAAAGTGGCCAGTGAGTAGAAGCCCAAGTGTGTGTTTCCAATAAAGTGGCCAGTTAGTGGAAGTAGAAGTAGGTGTTTCTGATAAAGTGGCCAGTGAGTAGAAGCCCAAGTGTGTGTTTCTAATAAAGTGGCCAGTTAGTGGAAGTACAAGTAGGTGTTTCTGATAAAGTGGCCAGTGAGTAGAAGCCCAAGTGTGTGTTTCTAATAAAGTGGCCAGTTAGTGGA
>JBBPDA010135293.1:0-22364 GCA_037974385.1 Arnoldichthys spilopterus
TTTTTGAGATAGGAATTTTGGGTTTTCATGAGCTGTATGCCAAAATCATCAATATTAAAAACAATAAAAGGCTTGAACTTCAGTTGTGTGTAATGGATCTAAAATATATGAAAGTCTAATGTTTATCAGTACATTACAGAAAATAATGAACTTTATCACGATATGCAAATTTTTTGAGAAGGACCTGTATGTGTAAGTACTCTGTCTGAAGCGTTCTGAACAAGCTGTCAGTTGTGCTTTTGGTCGTCCAGTGAATAACACATTACATTGTTATTTTTTCATTAAACATTGAGAGTTCATTTGAGTCCCCCCATTAAGAGGCATGAGACCACTAACCGCTCTTTAGCTTCTTTAGCAAATTTCTTTCACTAAAAGAGAGATGGTGATTAGTGTGAATGTACTTGTTTTGGTTACAGTCTTTTTTTCTGCTGGAAGATGTGTTGGTTGTGCAGGCTCCATCTCAGTGCTACATGAATCACAGTAAAAGAAAGACTAGCCTTAGCCTAAAGTGGCACTGACTGGTTGGCAGATGAAGCATGCTTGTGGGCTCTTGAAGAGCCTGCCATTATTAGGTGTCAGGACAGATGACGGGAATGTCTGCCTTTATTCATCACACTGCTCCAGAGCAACATGAGAAAAAAAGAGAAATACATACTGTGAGGGTGATGTCTTAATCTGTCAAAAGCTCACTGCAATAAAAGCTTCCATATCATAGTCTCTTTCATTGCAGGCTAAAATACATTAGAATTACGATTTTTAGATTATGATTGTATTAGTATTGACAGTAGTATCAGTAGTGTCAAGAACTGCAAATATATTGCCAATCAAGTTAGAAAACTTGGGCTACATTCACGTTATTGGTTCACATCTGCTTGTGTACGTGGACCAGTATCCGTAGTAACTGAGTAAGAACCAGCCTGCATGCCTCAACACTAACAAATGGAGGAAAATACAACACAAACCTTTATCACAAAGATCATTAGCTCTTAACAGCTCTCCACCGATCATGGTGTTTCATCCTTATGGCTTTGGCAGCATTTTCTGGCAAAAAAGTTTGACTCTACACAGAGCGCATAGATTAATGATGCAGTATGTGCATTCACAGTAACATAAAGACAAACACAAGAATTACATGGCCTTAAGCTTAAGAATTAAGGTAGCATGGCCGTTAATTGAATATAACACATTGAGGCATAAAATCTATATCTGTGAAAATTGGGTTTGTCAAACAATGTATATAATCACGATTAATAACAATTTGAATAATTAGTCACATTTATCTTTAGATTTTTCCCCATTTTAAACCACTTTACTATACTATCTGAAATTTAAATATAATGATCGATGACCAATGTTGAACAGTTCAGATATATTTAGCGGGTTTGATTTCCCTTATCATGACTGTTTTCTCTGTAAAAATGGCCCAAATTGTTATTTTACGCTTGAATGAACTGTGAATGATAACTATACCATGACATATAACCACTTTCAAAATTATTGGTCTTATGGAGGCAATTTTCTGCATGTTGCCAGTAATAATGCCAATTATTATCTAGTTTACACATTTATACCTGGACATTTCTGATCAATATTACTAACTTTTGCCTTCAGGTCATTCTGGGTTGGAGCAGAATTGACTGATCCAGCTGAATCTCAAAAATAATTAGCCCGTTTTTCATATGCTCATACAGAAACAGATTTTGAGGTGGTCTGCCTGTTGGGACCTATGTGGCTCTACGCTTTTTACTATACATTAACATTTTCCCACAGCGGCTTGTCTTTTTCAGTTTAAATAATCAACAGGATGCTTAGTTCTCTTAATATCTTAAAAACTACAAGTCTTTTTTTAAAAATCTGGTTTATGTTTAGGTTATGTGAGTAGGTCCAGTTTGGGTGCATGTGTTTGTCTGTATAGAGGGAATTATTGTATAGCAGAGGGATTTTGTGTTGTAGGGTTTTTTCTGTCAATGACAGTGGGCATGCTATCTTAATCTGACTCCAAAATTAACTGTGCTATCCGCATTAAGATACCCAGTTCGCTTATTATGTGTTGGACTGAGATTTCAATAAACACTTGTATTTAACTAAATAAACTATAAATCCTATTTATAGGACTGCCATAACTAAACCTCAATCTTTTAAACCAGTACGCCAGCATGGAATTATAATGTTATATGTGGAGCCACTCAGAATAACCAGTTAAGTTACATGACATAACACACTGTACATACAATGTTAAGTGATATAAATCACCTCATGAGATTCCTCAAGGCATGAGCATTCATTTAATATCAGACATGGTATATCTGATATGTAGTATCATGGTAATATGTGACTTTATACTTGAGGGTCACACGTTCACTTTGGTCTTCATACATAGCATAAATACCAGTTGACCCAAGACATTTGGTCACAATACACAATGACCAGATTCCATTTAAATATAGAGAGGGCTGGGATCCACTTATCAGAATCAAGAAATGTCCAACTACAGGCCTACAGTATAATGCAGCTTAAAGTAGTACAGTAATAAGTCAAAATAATATGAGCAGGAGTATATTGATGCTGATCCGAGTTGCAGCAGATCAGAAAAGAACCATTACTTGTTTAACTGTATTACTATTTTTATTGGATTGTAATTTACTTATTGAGATGTCGTTTCATCTGGAAGAGAAAGGTATATTAGATATTTATATACTCACAAGAAAGCAAAAATATTACAGATAACTGGTGATGTTGGTAATGTGAATGATGTATGCAGTACATACTAGGGCTGGGCAATACGATATTTGTTGTCATCATTATAAATTGTCACAGTGTGCTTTTCTGAGTAAATCGGGCTGGGCAATACAATGATATTTGTTGTCATCACTATAAATTGTCACAGTGGGCTTTTCTGAGTATATCATGATATCAGTACTTTCAGAGCCCAAAAAAATATTGACCTAATTTCTATAAAAATGTAAAGTGCGTTATACATAAAATTATTATTATTATTATTATTACATAGTGTAAAAAATTTGTGCTATATTTTGCCATATCACCCACCTCAGTTGCTGACCAGTAAAATACAAAACATATAGATAATTATACCACCAATGCACTTTCAATCATGAAATTTGACAAAATTTGTGTGGCTGGACATTCTCATTTTTTTCAGAAGTTTAAATAATGTGCTTTGTTGTGATGGCTTCATTTATACATTGCCATAGATTAGCTAGTTGATGGCGAGCTAGTTATATCAGTAAGCGTAGAGCACAGCAACAGGAGAAGAATGACATCTTACCTTAAAAATTTTGTGCAAAATCACAGACAAACTAGTCTCGCTGTTTTGGGCAAGTAAATAGATAAACTGCTTTTTCCAAAGGTGAGCATATGCCATGTACCTACGAACACATCACCTTAGTGTTCAAATCCTACCATGATTTCAAGTGCTGAACTATTCTGCAACATTTGTTCATGAGATTCTGTAAGTAAATGCTGCAGAATTGTGCTTCTCTTGAAATTGCTGTTCAACGCTGACATGTGCCAAATGCATCATCTTTCAGATTTATGAAAGGGCTTTCCAGAGCAGGACTAGATCCCAAAACATCTGCAGAGGCCTGCAAGCACTGTCCGTGGTGCTCCATACCAAAAGCCTCCTGTGCTGCCTTGTGTTTTTGCAGCCGCCCATCATGGATGACTTCCAAAGCTTATTAACCTTCAGGAAGAAGCAGAGAATTAACAACGCCCTCAGGTCAATGTATTACATTGCTTCAGTTCTTTCGTCCTGATCCTTCTGAGCCATCTTTTGCCAGCTTATCGAGGGAGCATGTGATGAGGCCAGTGCATTCACTATCCTCATTTGCCCATTTCTCCATGAACACTTGAGCAAAGAACTTATTTATTACTTTACTGAAAAAATGTGCGACAACTGATATGAAAGTTGTGTCAGTGATATCAATACCTATTTTATATCTTAATATTCCCATAGCTTTTCCTTCTGTCCTCTTTCCCTCTGCTGCCACTGGATTTTAGAGATATTACTGGACAGTGTGCACCAGTAAGCAAAGTTCTTTCTGCATTGTCTAAACTCTTAAATGATTAGTCACCTTTCATAATCACCCTGGAAAAGCACTGTAATTCAGCAGTTTTTACTAAAATATTAAGGTTTGCATGAAATGTGCCAAATTCTTTTTTTGTTAAGCTCTAATTTTATAAATCAAATATATGCTTACCTCAGTAATCAAGTATTAACTTCTGTCATTGCTAACATTACCATGACTACACTACAGTTAATCACAATGTGGTGGTTTAAACATAAAAAAATTGTGTTCAGCCTACCCTAACATTTTGATTTGCAAACCCTGGCTGAACAGATGACAAGCAGACAACAACAACATGCAGACATTCTCACTTAATAATCATTGGGGAATTTAACGGAGCAAAATCAAACATATAAGCATATTTCAACATATATGTATGTCGATTGCTGGTTACGGCAATAAAATCTGCCCAAATCCTGGTTAACCCGTTCTACTTGTCCATTCTTTTTTTTTTTTTTTAAGTGACTATTTGTCATTGTGAACACACTCAAGCACAAACGAAATGTGACCTCTGCATTTAACCCATCACACGTGCACACGTGGAGCAGCGGGCAGTTACCAACAGTGCCTGGGGAGCAGTGTAGCGGGATGGTACCTTGCTCAAGGGTACTTCAGTAGTGCCCAGGCCGGGACTCCTCTAGTGCCATTTTGATGGCTGGCAGCTCCTTGTTCCCCACGCCGTAATTCTGTTCAGCTGGAGATAATTTATGTGAAAAGTAGGCACATGGATAAAGTTTTTCTGGCTCACCTTGACGCTGAGATAGCACGGCTCCCACCCGATGTTCAATGCGTCAACCTCCACAATTAACTGCTTGGTCGGATCAGGATGTTTCAGGATGGGAGCTGTGGTGAACCGTCCTTTGAGCTGTAGAAATGCTTCTTGTGAATCTGGAGTCCAATGAAGTCTTTGTTGACCACTTCTTTTTTTAGCATGGCCGTCAAAGGGGCTGCAACAGAACTAAAATTTCTAATAAATCTTCTATAAACGTTTGTGAAACCCAGGAATCTGTGCATCCCCTTTACTGTGGTAGGCTCTTCCCACTCTTGGACCGCAGTGACCAATCCTAGATCCACCTTAACTCCCTTTGGGGAGTTCTCCAAAAGGTGCTGTAGAACAGCCCTCACATGTAGAACATGACTGCTTCTATCAGAGGAAAAGATCAAGATATCATCAATGTATGAAATTACAAACTGACCAAGCATGTCTCGCAGGACCTCGTTAATGAATGATTGGAACATGAATAGGGCTAGGGACAGTCCATAGGGAACCACCAAATACCCATAATGTCCGTTTGTTTTAGAGAAGGACGTTTTCCACTCCTCTCCAGGCTTAATTCTCAGAAGGTTGTAGGCACTTCTTAAGTCAAGTTTGGTAAAAATTGTAGCCCCACGTATCTGTTCCATTGCAGATGGTACCAATGGTAATGGGTAAGTGAACAGTTTGATGGCTGCATTAAGTCCTCTGTAGTCAATGCATGGTCTTAAGCCACCATCTTTTTTTCTTTACAAAAAAGAACCCCACAGAAGCAGATGACATTGATCTTCTGATATATCCATTCTCCAATGCCTTCTTGATGTACTGTTCCATGGCCTGGGTCTCCATTCATGATAATGGGTAGATCCTACTGCATGGAGGGAAGCAGTCAGGAAGCAAATCAATTGTGCAGTCTGTCTCACAGTTAGGGGTAATTTAGTGGCTTTCTGTTTGCTAAATATTTCTTTTAAATTGTCATATTTTTCATTTATAACCTTTTAAATCGACATGTTTTTCATGTATAACCTTTTTACAACTATGCCGGTGTACTGCTGCTTGAAAACAAATTAATTTCCTGAAGGAACCTTCCCAAGGGATTAATAAAGTTTTAATCTATCGATCTCTATCTATCTATCTATTCTTGAGGAATTCTAACTTTATCTGGTTCTGGACTGTCTATGCTAGTAGCAGCACAAGGGAGACTCAAACATCATTTCATACAATGTCCTGACCATGAAACAATCTCAGAACTGGCCCAGGAAATAACATGTTTCTTAAGCCAAGGAAGTCCCAGTACAATTTTATGTGACGCAGAGGTAATAACAAAAAATACAATGGTCTCCCTGTGTATGGCTCCAATATTTATCTGCACTGGTTTGGTGATCTGATTTACCTTACCCAATCCTAGGGGTCTACCATCTAATGCCAGTACCGATAATGGTGATTCCAATGTTTTGCATTGGAGTTTTAGCTCTTTAGCCGTGTCTTCATCAATAAAATTTCCAGCGGCTCCAGAATCTATAAGTGCTGAGAAAACATGATCAGCATGTGGGTTAAAAAAACGTATTGGCACTAACACAGGCTTGGAAAATAGAGAGGTAACATAATTGCTCACCTCTTGTTGTGGGTGCTCTCTCTTGTTCCTCAGGGGTTTCAGCGGCACTCGGCTACCAAATGTCCATGCTCTCCACAATACAAGCACAATTCCATTCTTCTTCTTCTTTCCCTCTCTTGAGGGGTCAGAGCAGTGGCACCTAGTTGCATAGGTTCCTCTTCCTTCTCACAACTGGCTGCCACATGAAAAAGTTTTCTATTCTTGAGCCCCTTTCTCTCTCGCAATAACTGATCCAGTTTGATTGCCATTCCAATCAATGGATCCAATGTTCGTTCCTCATCGCGACAAGCCAGTTCCTTGTTAAGACCTTCTCTCAACATCATAATCAAAGCAGTTTTGTTAAATCCGCTCATCGCGGCGAGGGTCTGAAAATCGACAGCGTACTCAAAAGCAGGTCGTTTTCCTTGTTTAAGTCACATTAATTTCTCTCCCGCCTCTCTGCCTTCATGAGGATGGTCAAAAACATTGACTTTGAGTTTGCGCCCCATCTGCTCCTCCGACCAAACAGTGGTAGCCCATTCTAACATTTCTCCGGTAAGTAGCAAGATTATATATCAATATCATTTGACTATCTGCCTCTTCCGGAAACTGGGTGAGATATTGTGAGCACTGGAATAATAATCCTCTACACTGATTGGGGTTTCCATCAAATTTTTCAGGCTTGGCTTATCTTACCTCTGCCTGGAAATGGGAGCGGCGTGTGTGCCGACCGGAGGCGAATTGTTTACGGAAGTGACTCCTCCGGAAATGGTGGTGACTGCCGGAAGGGAAAGCTGTTGGAGGGCGGATGTGAGCTCCCTCATACTTGTATGCAGTTCGTGGTGGTGTTCACCCAAAAGTCTCCCCTGTTCCACGACAACTTTCATGTCTTCTGCAATTCCTGTTGAAATTAAAGTTATTAATGAGAGATTTCAAGTCGTCCAAAAAGATTTCAAAAAGCACGCCAAACAGGGATTTCAAAGAATCAAAGTCAAAGTCCAAGCCAAAGGGGTCGAGAGCACGGCAAACAGGTATAACAAAGACAAAACACAATGTGGTCAAAAAACAGGCAGAGGTCCAAAATACGGCAAACAGTATTAACATGGGCTAGGCAAAAAGCAGAATCCAAGTGTACAAAAATAGTCAAAAACCCAGGTAATCCAAAACGCAGAATCAACGCTCAGAATCGAAGCTTACGAGACCTTGCAACATAGTGCGGGTCTCTCTCTCTTTTAAAGACCTGTCCTGATGTCCCCAAATGAGCCCCACCTGGGAGGGGCGTGACCGGGCCTAATATTCTGGAGATGTTGACCGCTTATGGCCTCTTGGGGGAGACCCCCAAGACCTCCCCTTACACAGTCATTTCTGACCTTGTAATTTACACACTGAGATGTCTTTGAATTTAATTTTAACAATATTATATCTTGTAGATGTTCAAAGACTTTGTGACCTTGCATATAGATGTTTCTTTTGAACTGGCTAACACTTCTTTCGTGAATTTTGGCAAAACGGGGTGAGCCATGATCCATCCTTGGTTGCAAAGACACATCCTTTAATGGATGCTATTTTTATACCCAATCATGATACCTCAACTGCTACAAATTAGCCTGCTTAATGTGCTTAATGGGAAAAAATTTTCTTTTTCAGCTACTTTCACAAAGTTTGGCATACAGTGTTGAGCCACACAATTCCTTTTTTGCTTGCAACAACTAAGCCTTTGATGAATGTACATTTGCTAAAAGATAAGCTTTTAATATGAGATAATTGGAAAAAAGTATAAACAATGTGATTGTACACGTGAGTTTGAAAAGATAATGCTATATGGATAGTTTAACAGAGACTTGTATAGAGAGTAGCATTTGGATCTTGGCATAATGTATCCACATAAGACCAAATCTTCAGCTACTAAAAAAAAAACATTCTGGACTAACCAGGCAGTTAAATCAATGTTTACAATGAAAATGTATTTTGGGATGCAATGGGCTGAATAGTTTGTCATCTGCGAGTCCAATTCAGTGGCCATGGCCAGGAGGCTTTGGACCTGGAACCCTGAGCTAGATCTACATGAGGGGGTTTTACTAGACAGAACAATGTGACACAAAAACAACAAAAAAGGACACTAGTCACATACAGAGGGGTATAAATACAGGGGAACACAAACAAGCAACAATTGAGAAAAATCAGAGGGCAGTGTTATAGACAATACCAGGGTGATGGGCATGACCGAAGGGCGTTGCAAAGGCACAGCAGGGAAACTAAAATAAAAACACAAGCACATGGTCAGGGATATGAAGTAGAATGGGAAAAAAGGAAAGAAAACAGATGAAAACAATGGCAAAATATCACAAAATATGTATGTGTTAGCATTAGCATATGAACAAGAAACAGATTTTCACACACACCTCAAATTTTATTGCTGCATGGGGAAAAAAAGTATTGAAAAAATGTATCAAACCAGAGTTTTGTTTTTTTTTACACCCCTACCTACAAATAGAATACTAAACCAGTAGCCTTAGGAACATGTCAGATAATGCATCAGGGGCTATTTTAAATACTTTATAACATAGAAAAGAGCCTGTGTAAATGCTAATGAAGAACTACAAAATGACATGTCCTGAGAGGTTTCTTCAGCAAAAGCCATTGGAAAACACATAAACAGAACCAGTGGTCATTCCCAGCTTTATGAATACAGATGATATGGGGGACACTCAAGGCCCACTGATTTTATTAATCCCCCAGCGGGTGTGAAAATGGCAAGCTCAAGATTGCCGGATACCAGTATATCAGAGAAATTCAGGATGTAACCTTGAGCTCCTAGATGAGATGCCACTCATAACATCATAACACGTGTGTGTGTGTGTGTGTGTGTTTTATACAGGCTGTCTAATTGCTCACATTTTTATTGACCTTTCTTATTAATCTGCCTGCTTCATTCATCAGAATGTTCAGAGCACAGGTGGCTTTATGTATTTCAGGAAGAAGCTTTGCATTTGCTACTTGCACAGCAATTTTACATGGTCTTTTGTGATATGTGGGAAGAGTTGATTTTTTTGCTGTATGACTATGGGCTGGAATCTATGTAAAAGCATAGAGGATAGTGAATGACATTATAACAGGGGCCTAAAGTAACAATAAGTATACATGTATAAAATGGTTCCAATGTATTAGTCCTGTGCAACTCCACAAGTAAATTAAATAAATAATTAATAAAAAGTTAAAAAAAATTATGTGTCCAGAATGATGTACAGAGACATAGATCAACCGCATCTTGAGGCAGTTGACTGTACACAAATTCCTATAAATGTATAATCACACTAACTTATCACTGTTTTACAAGACCTTGCATGTCCAAATTTTAAATTTTACAGTAAACAGGAAAAAGGCACTAGCTTTAAAATAGAAGCTTATGTGAAAAGATTTTTATTCTAGTGGTCCATACATCATAATAATTTTAAATAATTTAAAGAACAGCAAGTGTTTCTTTTTGAACTGTGACCATTTTATTTATACATGAATAATTTTTTGTTGTTGCCAAAATACTTGAAATATTGACTGATATTTTTGTAGTCTATAGTATTTATCTATATAAATTGTTCACATAAAATTGTCTGCTCTTGAGTTGATTTTGCATGGGCAGCCAGTCCTGGACAAACTGGTTGTCTGAAATCATTGCCACTTGCAAAGACAGCACCTGATCCTAAGCGTAAGATTTAAATAAGACTGGTTCCACCTGCAGAAGCCTCTAATCAATATCTTTCACTCCTGGAACACAGTTGAAGGTGTGATAAATGTACTTTTTTCATTAAACTGATCTGTTATTATTTATATTAATTATGAAAATAATTAACCATCAAAGCATTTCTGCCCCTTTGTTTCTAGTACAGACTATGATTTAGACTCTAAGGATTGTGTGTGGAGTTGCTTGAAGAACTCACATTTTCACATTTTATTTCCTCCTTCCACAGCCTGCAGACCTGGCTTCTTCAAAGCCTTTGCCGGCAGTATAAAGTGCACCAAGTGTCCTCTTCATAGCTATAGTTATGACAAAGCCTCACCATACTGCTACTGTGAAAAGGGCTACTTCAGAGCAGAGAAAGACCCTCCAGCTATGGCCTGCACAAGTAAGTTAACCCTGAAATGCTTTAGGCTGTTTTGACAGAAAAAAATGTTTTGTAAACCACACACATTTCCATTAAAATATATGTTTTTCTATATAATTACAGAAAAACATGCATAGTTTAAAAGAGGGCAAGTTATGGCAATGCATGGTGGTGGAATAGCCTCAGTTCAGCAGTTTACCATCAAAGAATTTTCAGCCAGGAATGGTCCTATGGTCAGAGACCATATTCATGTATTTATGAATATTTATACCAGTGATCCTGACCCATCCTGCTCTCAGGACCTGCCCGATCCATTCTGATGCCTACCACTGGAAATCACTCACTCCTGCTGATGAGAGCCCATATGGACAGCCCTAAGGTTCACTTACTTGATTGACAGTCATTGTACACCTGTACACTAGAAACTGCTAGTGCTCTTGTACTTTTGACCAGATCATCCATCATTGGGGCCTCTTGCTCACCTGTCCCAGACTAGTGCTTAATATGTATATGCTAGATATGTAATTCCAAGCTACAGGCTTTTAACTGCCACCTCTAGATATGTTTGTGCTTTTCTTTTTGTTTGTTATTGTTATTCGGTGGCGATCAGTGTAAGATTGGTTGCTCTTCTGAGCCTTGGTTCCTCCCAAGGTTTCTTCCTTCAACTTAGAATGTTTTTGTGATTTTCATGATTTTTTTTTTCAAAATTAATAACATTAGTATTTTGGTGCAAAGCTGTTTGCAGTTACAGCTTTAAGACATCTACAGTAAAGAGCAATGAACATTTTGCTGCACTGTTGTAAGGGAACGGGTAAGACCACCTCCGGTTGAGGGGGTCTCCGTCCCCCGAACACTGACTGACCCAGCTATTTCCAGGTGTGGCTAGTTAGCCCCCTGATCACCTGGGAATATAGGCAGGGCCGGAACACGGGTAGGCACGGAGGATACTAGTCGTATGCTGTGTTAATAGGCAATGCTGCTTAGGTGCTGCTTAGGAAACACTTAGTTGTAGGACAAGTATTAAACGCACAGCACCAGGTAGGTGCAGCTTAGGAAGCGCTTAGTTAAGCATCCCTCGTAACTTTCTCCTACAGAGCGCCGGAGCACCGGTTCCTGTGTTGCTGGTATTTGCAAATGAAGACTCTGTTAACCGCACTGGTTTCCAGACTCCATTCTGTAGACAACTGTAGTTAGAACTTGCCCCATTCTTTTTTGTAAACAGTCCTCCAACCCCTTCAGTGTCACAAAGGTCTTTCTGTTGGGATTGTAAATTCAAAATCAAAATTTTCAGTGAAATTTACAAGGTTCCCACTGGTCATGGAATTTCTGGAATACCATGGAATTTTAAAAAGTCTGTTCCAGACAAGGAAAGTCAGAGGATTTGGTCATTTTTGGGGCCAAGTGGTAGAATGTTTTGTTTGTAACATGTTTCTATCACTCCTCACACCTGGCAGTCAAACATGCCACTAAAGTGTAGAAGGGAGGGAGGTGTGGTGGGTTTTACTTTCAAACATTTAAAATCTGTCTGATTGAATAATTTATCGATAACATCTAGGTTTCATAAATTATTCACAGTGTGCTGCAATAGCTTAATATTCCTGTCAAATATCAGTATAATTATATTAATTCACTCTCAATTAAAAAGCCATTTTATCATTAGGCAAATTGACAGCAGGTCCTCTGGTCAAATGGGGGTTCTGTTTCTGAAGGCCCCTTAGGGGGACAAGCTCATCATAAAACCGGAATGATTTACAACAAACCCTTACAGATCTTCATTTTAGCACTGCCATCAGGCCACTCTCCTCCTTTCCACTGAGCCTATTATCTCTTTCCATTAGGCCCTCAAGGATTCTCCTCAGTCTGACCCTGTGGACATCAAATGTGTCACTTTAACTCCATAACTAAAAAAATTTTTTTAGAATATTTTGTTATAAAAAAAATAAAAGGTATGCTCAAACATGCTGTTCCTTTTACTCATGTAAGGAAGATATTTAATGCAAAATTGTCATCTCTAGTTTAGTTAACTTCAATGCAAATCTGACAGTAGACAGCAAAAGTTTCTTTATCATAGTAGCAATTAGATGAAATTTCTACCTATTTTAAAGGTTTTTTAGTTGGACTTTGCATTTTTGTTTTTTCAATAACTGATGGAAATGTGTATAATTTACAAAACCTGAAAAGCTGGATTTGTGCCTACATAACATGTAACATTTTAACATGTCAGTTGTGACATCAGTTGTAAAAAGCACTATAGAAATAGCTTGGCAAGTCAGAATTTGTAAATAGGTTTTTATTAGGCTTAAATGCAATTGTTTTAAAACATAATCAGTTTTAAGATTTTTTTAAGTCAAGCTAGCTGTAAATTTGGCACAAATAATTTGAGTGCTTGAGAGCTTGTTCATTAAACATTGAAAATCACTTGTGGGAACATTTTAAAATATTGAAGCAAAAATATCTAAATATAGTGAGTGAGTGATTGTTTGTCATTGTGAACACACCACAGCACAGTGACATCTACATTTAACCCATCCATGAAGAAACAGTGGGCAGCTGACATGGGCAGAGTCAGGAGGGCAGTGGTGGCCTACTGGTTAATACCTTGCCCTTGTGACCTTAAGGCTGCAGATATAAATCCTGGCCCAAGCAAAACTGAGGTACCCTTGAGCAAGGTACCGTCCTGATACATTGCTCCCTGAGCACTGTTTACAGCTGCCCACTGTGTTCACATTTTGTTGTGGGTGTTGTGA
This sequence comes from Arnoldichthys spilopterus, assembly GCA_037974385.1. Taxonomy (NCBI): domain Eukaryota; kingdom Metazoa; phylum Chordata; class Actinopteri; order Characiformes; family Lepidarchidae; genus Arnoldichthys; species Arnoldichthys spilopterus. The sequence goes on from JBBPDA010135293.1 coordinate 13,281, forward strand.
GTGTGTTCACAATGACAAATAGTAACTTTCACTTTTCAGTGCTTGGGGACGGTACCTAGCTAATGGGTACCTCAGTGGTACTCCCTAACCATTACACTACCACTGCCCCTTTCTTTTAAGTTTGTTTTTAGTTTTTATTTATTTATTTTGAAAAATCTAACTCAGCAGTTTTGTGCATCTGTTATAGTAGAAGACGAATAGCAACAACAACAACAATAAAAGAACATCTGAAAAAACATTCTAGACAAAACAATAAATTTAAATAAATTTACAAATAAAATTTGTAATATCATAATAATTGGTGCTACAGCACAGGGATGGTACTAGAAATCATTTTTGTTTGTAAAACTAATTAATAATAGTACAGGGTCTGCCATAGGTGAACTTGGGGTTTATCTGCAAACCACACAAAAAAGACTTTTACATAAATACTTTTAAACTTTTAAAATTCTTTTTAAAGATTTATTTCAGAATCCAAAAATAAAAAAAAAAAATAAAAAAAAAATGCAATGTTACCAGAGAGAAAACAATACTTTGCCAAAGACCGTTGGCTCATGTGTTAAGCCTGTTCTCACTGGCTGTGAGTTTTGTGAAATCTTGTGATAGCATGCAACAAAAAGCGGAGGCTCCACAGATTCAAGAACTCTGTGAACTCCATTTCTATGATGAATTATTACTGAGATATTAATAACTTCTGGAATTAACCCCACAGGGTTAATACATTACTAATCAGAGTAACTGTAACTAGGTTTTTTTCCAACTTTTCTAGATCATATGACACTAGATCATAAGTGCTGTACTATTGTATGTAACAAACTAACTGCTAATGTGGGCAGTGGAGGCCTAGCGTTTAGGACCTTGCCCTTGTAAGCAGACCTTGTGAGCAGAATGTCCCATCCCCGGTACCATTAAGGTACCCTTGAGCAAAGTCCCTTCTACTACTCTTATATTACTCACTTCACACAGCTGCCCATTGCTCCACGTGTGCACGTGTGATGGGTTAATGCAGAGGTCTACGATTTTGTTGTGGTGCACTTTGTGTGTGATTGAATGGGTTCACAATGACAAAAAAGTCACTTTTTTAGCCTCTTTTAACCCTTTTTATTTCTTTCATGTGCCTTTAATGTAAATAATCTCTGTTCTGATTTGGCTGCCCTATTTTTGGCCTCATTAAAAAAGCATCCAAGGTTAAGTATGAATGGGTGGTGCTAAACTGCCATAGGCTGAATAGATAGAAACCTGTTCTTGCAGCTCAAGGGAGTGAATGGTATGTTTTGAAATTTTAGCAGTGTTTATGTACTGCATTATGTACACATTGATTTTCTGTGATGTTCTTCCACATACTTTCTAAACAACAAAGTTACACAGTTATTACGTTGTCAGTAAATGTTAACTAAGCAATGAAGGCAGGAGTGTGCATTGTACATTTTCTGGAATATGTGCATTATTTAGAATATGAAGTATGGCTGCTACAGTAAAGTTATTGCCCAGTACTTGGGTCCCAGGCAGCACAGCTCTTAAATAAGAATACAGGTTGTTGTAAGCTACCACTAGGTGGTTTTAAGTGCTTTAACCAAGTGTCCTGGGACCTACTATGTAGTTCCTCCCCTATTTTTTGATTACAAACACAACCTAAATTGGATTTCTCAACATTCTGCATTGTGTGTATGAGGACTTTAATTTACTCCCAATCTACACATAAGCAACCCCACTCTCCCCTACATTCTGTGTGAAAATAGCATTTTAAAGTTTGGTACAGATCTGAGAGATTCAAACTTTTTCAGAGTTTTAAATGGCACGTCTGATTTGCAGCTGGCTGAAATTTACACAGGCCTGTTAGAAATAGCTAGATACAAACTAGTAATGTTACTCTAAAAATATTAGCCTTTCTAGTCTGGGCCACAAGTCATGCCTGTATTTCAACCCCATCTTCCTCAACCTCTATAGAGAGCGTAGACACTGTACTTTATAGAGTGCCACCCTCCTCTCTGCCTTTGCCTACCATGGGGCTTGTACACTGGAGTTGGAGCTGTTTATGGCATTGCAGTCATGCGTATAGAAAGAGTAGAGCAGGGGACTGAGCATACAACATTGGAGAGCACCTGAATTCATTGTAATACTCTCTGAGACTCTCACCCCCTGTGGTCTGGCTATAAGAAAGTTAAAAAGCCAGACACACAGATGATTCCCATCTTTCTGGTCCATATGGCTGAGGGTAGAGTGCTTTTGATAGTCAGATGTTCTAGATGAGGCAAGGAGGAGCACGAAAGAAAGAAAATGCTCTTTGCCTCACACCACTTTGTGTTAACCATGAAACTTAGCCTCCACTGTTTTGTTTATGCATAAGAAAGAGTCTGATAGAGCCAACGCATGATCTACCTGGTACCATGTAGTACCATGTTTTTAAACTGTTCTTTTAATAACACAAATAAATAGGAATGCACTGATCTGATACTGATATCGAATATTGGTCTAATACTGGCTCACAGCAGGATCCGGTATATGCAAATATAAAAAATATATATATCCAAATATATGTATATGCATGTACTAACTGTAATTCTTGGTGCACGATTATTGTTTTAATAAAAAATAATTCCCTTAAAAATGTATATGTATTTATTTTATTATGTTTTACAAAGCAAAGCAATGTCTAACACTAGAATAGCCAGGAATCTGAGACTCTCTCAATGAGGAATTGTATTATTTATTTATGTATTCAAATATTTATTTATTATTTTTTATTTTATTATGTATTTATTTATGCGTTATTGTTTATAATAGCCTATTTAAGCCTCATGTTCTCTTATACACCCCAGTTTCTTCCACACAGTGAAACATTGTGAGACCATACCTAAAGCCCAGGTATCGGTATCAGGACTGAAAAAATCGGATTGGTGCATGCCTACAAATAAAGGAAAGTACAGATTTAGAAACATTCGTTTATTTATTTGCTGTTTTATGATTCCAAAAATGTTGTTCCATTACAAAATACTCAGAAAATGTTACTGCTATATCTAGAGTGGAATCAGCCTATAGGTATCTTATATGTTAGGGATGGGGTGGCCTTTAATTCCTTGCAGGAAATGTGACTCCCCATTGTCAAACTTACTCCTATGTTCTTGTCTGTAACATCAGTACTTCTGTAATGGTAATAATGATCATGAAGAGAAGTACAGCCCCACTGCAGATATAAACAAAATGTATCTGATTGTTTCAGGACCACCATCCCCTCCACGACACGTGATCTACAATGTAAATGAGACAGCCCTGTATTTGGAATGGACCCCACCTAGAGACACAGGTGGACGCAAAGACCTGATTTACAATGTGGCTTGTAAGCATTGCAGTGCGGACCCTCAGCAGTGTGAGGTGTGCGAAGGGGACCTGCACTTTGTTCCACAGTCTCAAGGTCTTACTGAACCTACCGTCATGGTGCTGGACTTCACTATTCCCAGCAACTACACCTTTGAAATTGAGGCAGTCAATGGGGTCTCACATATGAACTTTTTTCCCAAACCGGTGGCCACAATTACTATCAGCACAGACCAGGGAGGTAAGTACTGCTCTTTGTTTCAGATGTACTTAAAATGCAGAGTGGCCTCTCTGTTCAAATTAACCTCCAACTGATATGAAAACTTTGTCACCAAGGTATTTTGGGTAAAGAATTTTCATAATGAATATGTGTAATCTGTTTTTTAATTTTGCACAGAATTTGTGTGGTATTCAGACCATTTTGTTTTCTGTTTTATTAACTTCCAATGCATATATCTTTCTATTTCTAATGTATATACATAATGACTTTTGACTTTGTAGAATATAAAATGACTTTGTTAAAAGTATTTATTAGCAGCTTGCAGTCTTTTTACAACCACTAACAAGCATTTACCTAAACTTAAAACACTTTTTCTAAATTCTAAACACAGCAATATCACGCAATTAGCCAAACAGATACTTTTCTGCACAGAAACACATTTTGTAAATGAAATGTTATCTCTACAGTTCAAAGTATAAAATACCTTTCTCAACATACCAGAATTCTTGTCTTTCAAACCTCTAGAATATATTTTCTGCCCTAGAGAAACATGTAGTTAGTCATGTAGACACAATGACTATCACAATACTAACAGCTGATGGCATAAAAAAGCATATTACTTTTCATGTTTCAGGTCTATGGGCACCTGCATACAATATAAAATCCATTCTGTTTTTACTGTAATAATTCAGTTTCCTTTTTCTGTACAATTATTTTTTGTGCCAGGGAGCAGTGTAGCAGGATGGTACTTTGCTCAAGGGTACCTCAGTAGTGCCCAGACTGGGACTTGAACCTGCAACCTTTAGGTCCCAAGCGCAATGTCCTAACCAATGTTCTAGGGACCCATCTGCCATTTCTGCAGGACCAAGCCAGCGCTTGAGATAGCAGCGCCTCTCTGTGTATCACACAGCATTCAGTCTGTTGGCCTGCAGTTACTGTGGGAGTAATGATAGAATAAACCCTTGTGAAAAGTATAACTTACCTTTTGGTTTGATGAAAAATCTGTATAATTGACACTACGGTTGGCCACATGAGCTTGGGCTGGACTCTATCACCAGCCTCTCTTAGTGATAGACCATGGTTACTAACATGGCCTATGATGGTGGCTCTTATTTCGTTGGTGACAACAGGTTTTCATGTCAACTGAACACCACCACACATTCTTACTCCTGTCCCAGGGTACTACTCTCTCTTCCCCAGACATCTCTTTTCTCTTTGCAAAATAAAAATGTCACTTTATATGTGAGCCCGTGTAATTGAAAGAACAACACCTGGCTATATCTCTGAGATTATAATCAGGTGTGGTTTGTCTGTTTTACACAAGAAGCTGTTTGTCAGTGGTTTAATGATTAATTTATTTAACAGTAATGAATAATACATTTCAGTATTGCTTTTGAGCTGCAATTGTTGCAGAAGTAGAGGGTAGTTTACCATATTTAAAGTTTTGAACAATAGGTTTTCTGTTCTGACGTGTTTAAGCATTTGTTAACAAGACAAGAATGATTTATAGTTTTGTTAGTAGGTACCCTTGTATTTAAACAAAATGTAAGTGTTGTAGAAATTTGCTATTAACTACTGATAAAAGACTGCAGATTGTATGAAAATAACATTCAATATGGTAATGGTATGTGCAGATGTTGTGCTAATTGTTTTTAAACTGTTTATACAGATTGGACAAATATATCTTAGCTGTAAAAACTAAACAATGAAGATGAGTTCATTAAAAACAATTAAATATACTAATTTTACATACATATGTAAAATTATATAGAATTCTATATACTTATGCTGCCAAAATAAAAATAGAAAGCTGTCATAGAAAGGTTGTTATTGCAAGCGAAATTTCATGCAGCAAAAATGCAATCATGGAAGAAGTGAAGGAGCTTCATAAAGTTTTCAAGGTCAATGTTATTAAACAACACTGGAGGAGGCCTCTACAGAGGCCTTGCCATAAACATCTTTATCAGTACAACTGGTTAAATAATATGCAGTAAAAAGTCCTTGGAACTGCAACAAATCACAATTTTTTCTCTAAATAAAAGATGAGGAAGGTAAGAAAAGTCAGCATTTTTTTCTAAAAGAGAAGCACGATGACATAAAAGCAGAAGGAACCACAGATTCTCAAAAAACAGTATGTAATGAATTTAAAAAATGAGCTAAAATAAAAGAGGCACATGGATGTATATATAAATTCTGGGCGAGAAAAAAAGGGAAGATTTTTGCAAAACTTCAGTTTAGTCATGTTTACAGAAAGAAAGGTTGATCTAAAAAATGCCATACCCAAATAAGTACAGAAGTGGGGCTAAGGGGCAGCTTCTCTGCAAACGGTACAGAGTTGTTACACAACACAGAAGGAAACATGTACTGAATGACCAAGCAAAGGGTGAAGATGAACAACAATCCCAAGCGTACTGCCAAAATAAATATTGCTAAAATAAAATATTGCTAAAAAGGTCTCCTGACACATTTGCTTCCTGCCTGCCAAAAATTGGGCAACACTTAATCATTTTCTCCACATCTTCCACTCCTCTAACTCTGCTACCGACTGTCTGCAGCAACAGCATACATTAAAAAAAGGGGTAGCTGGATTGCTGTAGGTTGAAAGGGAGACCCTATGTTAATGTGTTCATGGTTGTGACATGAGACTCCGATGCTCAAGTGCAACATAACACTAAATATATGAACAAAGCAAACATAACACACCAGAGGCTTTTCAGTATTCAAGACTAGACAAGAAACACTGAACCAAAAGGGCTATAAACAAGAAACATCCAGGAACAGTAAGTGGAGGAAGAGACAGTGATAGAAATGAGGGGGCACAGAGCTGGCATAAAGCAGGGAGACAGAAACTGAGTGACTGCAGACAGAGAGCTAGAAGCAGACAGGACTAGAGAGACTGCCTTGAAAATGGACTGGAGGACAGGAAGAGAGTAATTGCAGGCAAAATGACAAGAATGGGCAAAGGCAGTGAGACTAGAGTAGTAGTCTTCTGTCAAGACAAGGAGTGCTGAAACAAAATGGCTATAAATACACAAAGACCCCTGGAAACAATAATAAGTGGGAGGGGTTACAAACTAGACATTGGAGACTAGAGAAAGCAAAGCCAGGACAGGGAAATGATGACAGTTTAAAATAAGAAAGTCTTGTGTAATAATAATAATAGCAATAATAAAAAACATAGGTTAATTAAATATTAACTATAATCCAATTAAATACATTTTTTGCCAACAAATATAGTTTCTTAGTAGCGGCCTGTGGTTCCAAGCAGCATCACACTTTTTTATGCATCTGCATACTGATACTTTGGTTTGAAATAATCATTTTTGATTATGTTTTTGAGTATTTTACAGTGTTAAGGCCTAAACATGCTTTATGCGGAGGTGTTGTTCCCCCCAGCAGTACTGGAGAAAATATGCATGATCACTTGATGGCCAAAGCGAAGCAGCAGAAAGTATTCAAGCATACAATAAACACATAACTTGTTGTTTTGCTCCAGGCAATCTGTCGTGTTGCTCACCTCTGCATGAAGTATGCCGAGGACCTTAATGTGTAGGTCAGTGGTCACCAAACTAGCTCTTTAATATTCACGGTTACGGTTTTGAAGATTTATTTTAATTAACAACTAATATCAGGACTTGAACATAGACTACAAATATAACCAAAAACGTAGACTAAGGAAATCAAACTAAGATGAACCGATGAGTATAAAAGGAAAATCCACAAAGACCAGAATCCACAACAGGAACATAAACAGAGAGCCAACAGCGAACCGACCAGGCTAAACCAAACACAAGAGACTATATAGGGAACACTAACGATGAACACCTGAATAGGTAGGAGACAGGAAACAAGGAACAGGTGACAAGGGTGGAGACATAGGTGGGGCTAGGACATAAACAAAACACGAGACATGAGCACATGGCAATGAAAACAAAACAGACCCAGACAAGACATGACCAAAAGCTCACAGCCAGATCTAACACTACACTTCCACTGCAGTACATCCTCCAAAATTGGTCTGGTATATATATATTTTTTTCTAAATAAAGAAGTATGTTAGTAATACAGATACAAGAAACAGAACAGTCACATGGAAAAAAGTTACACTGTTCTATCACTCCTTCTAGTTCATAGAATTTATAATCAGGTGTTCAAGACTGTTGTGTTCCATTCCAGGTATTCCATTGATTTGTACCTCCTGCAGCTACAGACCCTGCAGGTCTTGATTAAACCTGACATCTAAAGTTTTGTGTGTTCTCTTTGTTATTAAAGTGTGTCCTATTACCACTGCAAAACCTAATTAACTCCTAATTAACTTTCACAAAAGATTGTGAAAGTCTATGATTCTGGCAAAGGATTTAATTTACATTTTTTTTTACAAATTATTTTAAATAAATCATTTCACTAAAAGGAAAAATCATCTAAATGTGCTATAGATTACAAATGACTGCCAATTTGTCCAGGATTGATTGCCCCAGTAAACTGAGTTCGACAGCAATTCATGTTATACAAAAAAAGTCTTCAAGAATCCTAGACTTTTATCATTGGATCAACTGTTGGTATGCAAGTGCATATGTCTACAATCAGAAAGAGACTGGACAAATTTGATCTGCAATTGATGCATTAAAATAATGTAGATAGAGTTGTTTGTCCACACTAACTTTGGTGTAAACCAAAGCTTTTCAGGAGAAAAGCCCCATACCAACTGTGGTGTATGATATTTCATGGTTATGGGATGCTTTGCTCCCTTGGGGACTGGGCAGCCTGCAGTCATTGATTTAACTATGAATTCTGCATCACATTAAAAAGAACATTAGCACACTAGCAAATCCAAGAAGTAATTGCTCCAAAAGAAAAAAATAGGTTTTTCTCAACTCCACTGAAATGCGGGGGATTTGAAAAGAGCAGTACATAGAATATCGTCAAAACGTGGAACAAAGCTGAAAAAACTTTGCACTGAAGAGTAGTCAAATTTCCAAGCCAGTGTAAGAGACTGGTAGACATTCATGCAAAATACCTGCAGGTGTGAGCCTTGATGCAAAAAAAAGCAAAAAACAGAAAGGCAGGGAATATCCAAATTCACTGTAGCGAAACCAACAGAGTCCAAGAAAACATACCACAGATATACAGGAGATGCCCAGCTAGGGGCCAAAATTGCTCACGAGACTACATGCCGTCTCCTGTGTGCTTGCCTCCTATTAATTCCTCATGATTAAACCTCTGAACTGTGCCACCTGGGAGGGGGCCTGTCCGGAGGCCAAAGTTAGTACTTAGTGATGCAGACCATTCCCTTCTTGTGCCACTGACAGCAGAAAGTTATTTCTTTCACTTTCTTGCCTTTTGGTCAGTGGTCCATGTGGTCAAGGAGAGTGGAGTTTTTTTGTTTTTTGTTTTAGTATGTGCCATGATAGTATTCAGAAAGTGGATGAATACATAATATATATGCAATTATGTTTTTTTATGGGAAATAACATTTAAGCATAAATTTAGTGTCTGGTGACAGATGTCCCTCTTGCATCTTGTAATAAACACTTGAAAACACAAACTGC
>JBBPDA010135404.1:0-22341 GCA_037974385.1 Arnoldichthys spilopterus
AGAACTTGCAAACTCCGCACAGAAAGGCACCTGTGGCCAACCCGGGGATCGAACCCAGGACCTTCTCACTGTGAGGCCCCTCAAATAAATCATTATGTAAATTAGAATGCTAATTATTATCTTTATCCATTACACTGCAGACTGTAGAACACAAATAAAACAGCAGAAAATTAAACTTACCAGCTAAACATCATGTAGGCTCATTCGCGTTGTATCCATCAATTTAAAAAAAAGGAATATCACTATAGAGATGATGATCAATAAAGGGCAGGAGGATACAGACTGACCACTGAGGAGTCTAGCAGTTGTACTGGGTGGAGGGGGTAACAGTAAAGGAGAATAAATAAAGTGAAATACATAAGAAGAATGATGAAAACGGAAAACACAAGGAAACACATACTGAAAACAAAATGAGATTCAGCAAGACAGTATCCCATAATTAGTGAGATTTAAAAAAAACTGTCTGACCTCATTATTGTGTACGATTCTAAAATGAATGAACATTACAGTGACCACTCACAAAGTGTAGTAAAATTAGTTCATTAGTAAAACAATGTCTTTAACAGACAACATTATCTTAGTAGAGAAACTAGAAAACCTGTTTGGGGTCACAGTAATAACACTATCCTGCTTTAAACCATACCTTACCAGAAGTAAAAAAAAATAGTAGTGTAATTAGTAGTAAGTGATAACACTAACTTCCTACAATAGGAAAAGAAGACCAGATTGTGATGGCACACACTAAATGATCACTGAATTTGTCCTTTGCATTTTACACATCCTAAACACACAAGTGAACACACACCAGGGGTATCGGGCTACACACCTGCACCCTGGTGAGCAGTTTTGAAATGAAGTGCCTTCCTCTATAGAAAAGTGTTTACACACTTCCTCTATCTGCATTACACCTGCAGGTCCCAGTGACACAAGCCCTCTTTTCTAAACTTTAGGCCACAGCTTCCCCAGCTGGTGAATGACACCATTTTGGCTGAATGCAATCAAATAGTTCTAGCCATGAATATTCCACTACAGTTCCAACATGCAGTGTAAAGTGTTTCTAGAAGAGTGGACCATGTTACTGCAGCAAAAAGGGAACAAATCTCTAATAATACCTTTGACTTCTAAAGAAATGTTGGATAAGCAGCCGTCTAGAAATTTTCAGATGTACCACATTTGGACAATGGTGTCATTTAGCTAGACTAAGAATCAACATTGACACTTCATACACATCAGTCTAATGATATGTACTAACAAAATGGTTGAGTGGTAAGAATTAGTTAACAAGGCAGATGGAGATAGAGAAGGTGTGAAAATAACACAAAGACAGCATGCCCTGTATTTCTGGTAAATGTGTGTGGGATTCTCTTGGTCAAATTTAATGTTCAGATATTAATTCAGCTGCACAGAACAATTCGGTCTCTGGGTGCTGAAGACCATTCATCAATAAAGTGTCAAAAAATTAAGGAAGCAAAATAATTATGATTTAAAACGTTTGGCCAGACAGACTCATGTAGTAGTATCAGGAAATTCGGGGTTTTGCTTAACCTGATATTGAAATTAAGGCAATGAAATCAGTACATTCTAAGACAGGAGTAATCAGCTTCAGGCCTGGAGATCTACCACCCTGAGCAGTTTAGCTCACCCTAATCGAACACATATGATCCAGGTAAGGAGGTGTCTGAATACAAAAGCCTGGAGTATTGTATTTAAACTCAACAGGGTTGTAGCTCTAGAGGACCGGAGTTTGGCCCCCAGATCTAAGAAGTGCTGATCTCTCTTTTTTCTTAGTTCTACTTTATCATCATGTGCTGAACATGTGATGTTTTGTGTAGTGATGGTTATCAGTTGACACCAGAGACCAAAAGTGCAAAAGATGCAAACACTCGGGTCACACTTGACTCATAAGTGAAGATGCTGAACTGAAAAACCAGTTGCTAAAATCACCAGGGCTTTATCAGGGCTACGTATTTCATTAGAGTAAGGGTATATTAGTATAGACTGTTGATCAACTGTGCAAAAAACTATTTTGTTTTTTTGCTGAACTTTAACTGTTTCTACCATTTTGGAGTTATTCTGGTGAAATTTTAGATGCAAGCCAAAATAGTCTGTGATTTTCAGTTCACGTCTGTCAATGCGAAGAATGCTTTTTGCATGAAAGGTTTGTATTGTGTGTCATTTGTATTTGTATGTAAAAGTTACATTCAGTGGAGACAACATGATGCAAGCAGTTGATAAATTATTACCAATACCAGTCAAGTGAACAAAGACTCCCAGGCACAACTGGATAATTACATTCTAAAATTATGCACAAAAAACACAAAGAACTGACCAAAGGAGAGGTTGAGAGCAAAGTTTGCAAAGCATTGCTGCAGCCAGTATGTGGGTCAGAGGAACAGTTTTCTCACACGTGGTTAATGTGACTGGTGTGAAAATAAACGACTGCATGAGTGAACACAATGCTGATTTTCAGTACAGCATACCAACATCAGTAGAAGGTTGAAATTTCCTGGATCACACTGAAATTTCTCTGGACTACACTGAAACAGTTTGAGCAGGTACGGGAAATGATATAATGTGCAATGAAATGTATCATCAGTTGCCACAGAGTCTAGCAGGAATTAGATCAGTGATGAGGCAGGACGTTAAACCTGACACTGTAGAGTCTAGTTAGTGAGAAATGATAACAGTATGAAGGAGTTAAGAAAATGATAAACACCATAATGTGAACTACTGCATTGTTAAAGACTTATGAAAATAAGAAAATGATATGTTGGAAGAACTTGTGTGCAAGCAGCAGGAGCCCCCAGTCAAGGACAAACTTGGTCCAGCATCAAACTGGGCAGCAGGGGCTGGAAAAGGTCAGAAATAGGAGAGAAATGGATGGATTGGAGGAAAGAGAGTGAAATAGGTTAACAATAGCATGACTATAAAACATGTCATGTTTAGGGTTGCAAAGGGGTGAAAAATTCCCAGTAAATTTCAACCTTGGGTTGGGAATTTTGGAAATATTTCAAATTGGAGGTTTTTAAGAGTGGGCAGTACAGCCAGTGGTTATTATTTGAGGACAGGTTTCATCCTCTTGTGTCCAGGCCATTTTCATGTTTGCAGCATTGTCAGTAACAAGTGCAAAAACTCATTAATTACATTTGTTGTCCTCTTGTGCTCTTGTTGTGCTCTTATAGAAATACAGGTTAAGGGGCGGCAACAATGAAGTTTATAATTCCCTGTCCCTGAACATTTAAACACCCATGAAAGACGACTGAAATGCAGTCTGCTTTGTCAGTGGTTCGCTTGACTTTTGTTTGCACTCTGTTGGAAAAAACATTTAAAAATCTCGTCCACTACACATTGGATGGCAACATAAGTGGTGAGCTAGTTGCATAGAATTACCTTCAACTTTGAAAACTTCCATTTTATTCACGATAAATCCAATGGAAAGTTTCCAAAATTATTTTCCAAATACATTTTTGTCCAGCTGTGATATTATATAAGCCAAGGACGACAAAGGTAAAAGATGCAAATACTTTGATCACCCAAGTAAAGGGAATACCATGGGCTGCAGGGCATGAGCAGATCATAAATAAGTATTTTTTTATTTATCTATTTAACTTTTTATTTATTTATTTATTCTATTTAAAGATTTGCCTCCCTGACTGAACTTTTCTCTACAGCATTGTCTCTCTGGATAAAGTAACCCATCTTAGAACTAATCAGTGTTGTCACGATACTAAACTTTTATACTCAATATCGATATCAAGGATAAAGGGGGGAGAGGAGTAAATCTGGCTGCAAGACGGAAAGGGCCAATAGCCTCAGCCACCTAGCTCGCACATCAGCGTTATCGTTTTGGCCATAGCTGATAGTCCCTGAATGAACAGACAACTAGACTGTGAATATGTGCTAACTGTTAAATGGCTGATGTTACTATGTGCGCATGTCTGGTAAACTGCTTAATACCTTAATGTTGTTAAAACCAGAGCTTCACTGACCTCCCGAGATTCCTCATAAAGAGGGAGGTCACTCTGGTACTTTGTTCAAGTGCTCAGCAGCTGCTAGTGAGGGGAGGGCCTGCAATCGTGCCTGTCCAGCAGTGCTATGTGAAGTCTGTCAAATGAATTTTACCAGCTTTCTCCCTCTGCAACCTTCCTACAGCACGTTGTAATGGTTAAATGTCCTTGTTTTGTGATCAGAATCACTGATTTCCTCCTGCAGTGTGTGATTTGTCCTTTACAAAAGACCTGATCAGAAGATGACAATGTCTATGGTCAATGTGCTGTTTCTGATGACCGTTTCTTTGTCTCTAATGAAGGTAAGTGCTACTTATTTACACATCTCCATCGTTCCGAATACTGAAGTCACTCAACAAACCTAACACAAACATAATTAAACATACATATTAAACACTTTAACTATTATCATTATTATTGTCATTATTATTATTATTATTATTATTATTCCTTTTTCATTCCTCCTGCAGAGTTGCAGTCGGGTTCTGCCCCTAGACATGGCCGACAACTCTGTGGATGACTCCTATGAAGGCTGTAGGGATGACCGGGATAAGTTAGTGAAATCAAAATACCTTGAAGAAGAGAAAAATAAAAATTCTGATTTCAAAACTGCCTGGGAAAATGCCCTGCAGCAATGTAAAGGACGCAAAAGTGGACTCACCAAAGACCATTGTGCTGCTATATACATGTATACAGGAAATACATATGTTAAGTTTAATGAAGCTACCTGTACCGGCGCAGCAGCCTACAAGTCTGGTGCTTTCCAGTTTTACTCACTGCATTTCTTTTTAACTGACGCTGTTCAAAAATTGAAATTAAAGCAAACAGAGTGTGTGACATCATATCGCAGAACTAATGTTACATTTGTAAAAGATGTCATCAATAAAACTATTCGGTTCGGGTCTTTCGCTTCCAGCTCTTCTGACCAGAATTTGGTTAAATTTGGTAAGGAATCCTGTTTTCAAATTTACACTTGTTTTGGAGCTAAAGTGGCAATATACTCAAAACACCAAGATGAGCATGAGGTGCTGATTCCTCCATACGAGACATTTACTGTCACTGCCATTAAAACAATAGACAAGGAAAAAGACCTGTGGTGTAAAGTGGTTTATGAAGTTAAAAGTGCTGGTAAAATGAGTAATCTTCAGTGCTATAAAATTAAGAGCAGGTCATGAGCATTACTGCTGTTCTTAATTACAACAGCTTTATTGTTCACTGCTCTGTTGGTGTTTTAAGAAACATCAGCAATCAGGTTATGCAGCATTCAAAAGTTTAAAATCAATCTTTTCCATCAAAAAAAACAAACTTGCAGCTTCTTGCAGCTACTTCTATGCTCCTACTCTACAGGTTCACAGATTTCAGAGCTGTATATGATTCGATAATGACTGAGAAAAATGCAGAACATTGAGACTGAAGAACTTTAAAATCAGGAATGCACTGTATATAAAAATGGTGATTATTAACATGGAAATTGATTCTGTGCTTCTTTTAGTTAAGTTATTTTATGTTTAAAGTCTCTTCTTGAATCCAGGCTACTATTTCATTATACTTTTATTACTTAATTAATGTTTTTTATTTTGCTGTACAAGTTTGAGGAAGCTCGGAGTCCAAGAATTTCATTGCTGGTGACTTGTACATGACAAACTTGAACTTGTTTATGTTTGGTTAGCCATGTGGTCATGTTTGTGTTAATATAGTCCATGTTCTCCTTAGCCCCGCCTTGCTATGATTCTGAGTCTTGTGAACTGTGTCTGGTTCCTGTGCTCCTCCCCCTGCCAGGTGTCAGTCTTGTTTGGTGTATTTATACCCCTGTGTTTGCCCTTTTGTTTTATCTGGTCCCTTTTGATGACCCTGTTTTTATTTTGATGCTGTTACTACAAATCTGTGTAAGTTGCGGTTCTGTTATTGCCTGTTTATGTATTTAGCTTAATGTTTGTCTGTTACCTTAATTTGTTAAATAAACTATGTTATCGGTAAAGTAGCTAATTTCCGGCAACCAAAACCTCAAACTTCCTTATTTTTAAAATGAGTACATGAATTGTAATGTGTTGCAAATTATCATTAAGTTACACATTTCTTTGCATTCTGTGGCTTGTTCATTATAAAAACGTGCTTTATGCACTTGATTGTGTTTGTGGTCTGTTCTGTGTGCTGACAATTTTTGTCTGTGAGGAAGATTGTGAGTTTAAGACCAAATTAAAAAAGGAATTAAGTTTTGTATTTAAAGGGTTCATAGGCTACAGACAGTTAAGACCTTAGTTGACAATATAGAGCCACAATAACGAAGGTCCATGCTAGACAAATAAATCAAAAATCAGGTTGTCATTTTATGGCTTCATCTGTCTGTGCACTTGTAACCCTCACTTTAACAGTGCCCTCTCTGATTAGGATCTATCTTCATGTACCAGGTAAAACACTTGCACCACCTTAATAGTACACACCATTAGTCTAATTAGTATCAAGACCTGTTTTTCAGTTAATCTTGCATCTCAGTCATGTGACCAAAAATGCGTATACCTTTTTGTACAGTGGAAAGTTTGTAGACTGCTTTGCCAATGTTTCATTTAAAATCAAAGGTTGTTCTGCTCTTGCAGCATTACCAAGCTATACTCTTCTAAAAATGATTTACACATTTTGGAACATTTCTGTCAAGATTAGATTGCACTGAGAAAGAGCATCAGCCAGCATCTGAGCAAGATATGTCTTAAAGGTTAGGACAGTGTTTGTGGTCAGAGGGTCACTGGATCAATCCCTGGCACTAGGAGGCATAATCTACGAACGGAGTGTGAACAGAGGACAAAGTCATTGTTCACCTTGTGTGTTCTATCACAGTCTGGCTTCAGTTTCTTCTGTAGCAAAGTAGTGTCTAGCGTTTTCATGCGTTTTTCTTTTTTCTTTTTGGTGTTTACCTTTCTTAGAAAAACTCAGGTAAACACTACTCCATTCACTCACATCTGGTACCTCTTAAAATATTTGAGAGTACACTCCACTGCTACAAATAATTAGCTGTAGTGGGGAATTGCTTATACTCTTAAGGGTTACCAGTTTAGTTTTCATTTGACACTTTAGTATCACCCAGTGTGTGCAGGGTTAAATGAGAGAACCTGGAAAGCAGCAGTGTTAAGTTTTTTTTCTGCTTATCTTCATACAAAAACTGTTGTGTGTTACTGTGGAGCAAGAATTAAGTGCTAGTCTCGTAGGTTCAAGTTCTCTGGGCGCTGTTGATAGCTGACCACTGCCTCGCATGTGAATGGGTTAAATGCAGAAGTCAAATTTCACTGTGGTACACTTTGTAACGGGTGTGTTTACAGAATTTTAGACTGTTAAAATATAGTAAAATAATCAGGAAATAAGTATTCAACCTGGGGAAACGAATGCTTTGTATGTTTTAAGTTTATTTGGCCATCTTTGTTTGTGTGGTTTGGGGGTTAAACTTTCTTTTCCATGTTGTTCCATCCTTTTGAAAAAATCAGAATTGTAGACTAGACCTCTTATTCTGAAACACGTAAAGGATTTGAGGCCATGGCCTGGATTATTACTTGTACAATGAGCTTTCGTTTAAAAAGACGGACCATGTTTTGAGCAGAATTTTATATTCATATGAGCTTTACTTTCTAGTTCTCCATTCTAGATCCAAGTATGAATACGAAGGGGTTAAAGAACATGCCACAAAACTTTACATCGCATTTCAAATACATTCTTCTTGTATGTGAAAAAAACTCAGTTTGTATCTTAGTTCTGCGTTATAGTAGTTCTAGATCGAAAAGACGGGAATGCAAGCATAGACCAAATACAAACAAAGTACCAGAATTCACTTTCAAAAAGTGAAACATTTGTCCAGCGTTGGTACAATAATAAAAGCTCCTAGTATATAGCCATGCCCAATCTTATTAAATAATGACACAAATATTAAAGTTTGTTGTCTCAGTTTTTATGATTGATATCTGCATTTACTCCAGAATGTTATGATTGATCAGATGAATTGCAATTAACTGCAAAGTCCCTCTTTGCCAAGAAAATTTAAGTTTTAATTTGAATGAAACTACTGCATCTCAGCCCTGCCACAAAAGGACCTGCTGGCATCATTTCGTTGATCCTTTTATTAACACAGGTGAGTGTTCACAAGGCCAATTTTGGAGATCACTCTGTCATGCCAACTGAGTTAGAATAGCATACTGGATGCCTTAAAAGGAGGGCGGTGCTTGAAATCACTGTTCTTCCTCTGTTAACCATGGTTACCTGAGAAGAAACATGTGCAGTCATCATCGGTTTGCACAAAAAGTGCTGCACAGGCAAAGATTATTGCTGCTAGTAAGATTGTACTTAAAGCAACCATTTATCAGATCATCAAGAAATTCAGTAGTTCAATTTTTGTGAAAAAGGCTTCAGGGCACCCAACATATTCCAGCACATGTCAGGACCATCTCCTAAAGTTGATTCAGCTGCAGGATTGGGGCACCACCAGTGCAGACTTGGCTCAGGAATGGCAGCAAGCAGGTGTGCATCTGCATGCCCAGTGAGCCGAAGACATTTGGAGGATGGTCTGATGTCAAGAAGGGCAACAAAGAGCAACTTCTCTCCAAAAAAAGCAAGACTGATATTCTGCCATATTCTGTCCAGTTCATAGTCATGTGTCATGTCAACAGTAAAGCATCCTGAGACCATCCATTTGTGGGGTTGCATCATAGCCAAAGAAGTGGGGTCACTCACAATTTGGCCTAAGAATACAGCTATGAACAAAGAATGGTACCAACACATCCTCTGAGATTAACTTCTCCCAACCATCCAAGAACAGTTTGGTGAAGAACCAAGTGAAAGTGAAGTGAATATTTGTCATTGTGAACATACTCCAGCACCACAACTCAATGTATACTAGTTTGTTGTAAAGGTTTTTATTTAACAAAATGGTACAGCCAAGAACCATTTATTATTCTTAAACAAATGGTCTGTGTGGGTGGATTGGGCACTTCCAGCCTGCTGTTCCACACCTAGCCAACAGGAGGAGGCATCTATCTACTCCAGCTCCCAGTGATGGGGGAAGAAGTCCCTCAACTGCAATTCCAACCCAAGCTGACAGAGGGTGATGGTAGGCACTCAGTGAGGGCAATCAGCAGTCATGAGACACACCTGGACATCCCCCTTCATAAAACCAACAACCCCACTGGTGCGTGCTGAGTCCTCTGCCTTGTTTGGCATAAGTCTGACTCCACCCAGTAATGGTACAGGTACTTAACAGTGTGTCAGTGCCTATTTCTCTACTGTTTCTGCCCAGAGGACTCTTTAGCCTCCCCTTTACCTTTGCTTTCCCTTTGTGTGAGGGAAAATGAACTTCAGTGACAACAAAGAGAAAGAAAGATGGAAAAGTTCCTTAAAGTAATCAAAAGAGAATTAGTTGGTTGTGATCCACCCTTTTAGGCAATGTGCCAGTTTCCTCTTCTGGTGGTTTATGATATTCTCTTGAATTCTGAGTTTTAAGGGTAAGCCCTTTTAAAAGACATCAGCAGCAGCATGGTTCAGTAGTGAGCCTCCTGTTTTATCCCTAGAACTTGGGTCCTCTATAAACTCTGTGCCAGTGTATCAACAGCATGTTACAGAACCAAGGTACAGGAACAGACTTGAGAACCACGGTCATATGCCAACATGCCCTCCCTGCAAAATTGATCCTTGAGTCACTTCAGGTGCTTACAAGAAGAAGTTGAAATGTGATGTATCACCCATTAACCATAGTGATTCATACTCGGAACCTGAGAAATAAAAAGTAAAATATTAAATAAAAAAAACAAACAAACAAACAAACAACATTCCACTCAAAACAAGGTGCATGTTCATGAAGAAGCTCCGTGTGTGAGTAGTAATCCAGGTCTTGGCCCAAAACCTTTCAAGTGTTTCACAGTAAGAGGTCTAGTCTAAAATCAGCAACAAGTACTTTTTTCATGAGGATGGAAGAGCATGGAAAAGATAAAACCTTACAAATGCCTGCACTAGACCCCACAATATTATGTACCTGGTACTGTCTACCAACTTCTGCATGTATTATATAAAGTATATTTAAAGTATTCTTTATTTATTCCAGGCTCTTTTCTACAGAGATGTTGATCACTTGACTAAGAAGCAGAACTGACTGAGAACCAGGCCTTGATACTGATCAGATTAACTGTGTGTACTAATAAGGCGTTTGAGTGGGAGCAAGTGTTTAACATGACAAATAAAGGCAAAGAAGGTTTCAGTTCACACCATAGATGATTCATGCAAGTGATGAAAAAACTCGGTTCACCCTTGTGTGAAAAAGTTGCTAAAAAATAAACCTGCTGCTATAATTATCAGGGCTTTATCAGGGCTATGTATTTTATTAGAGTAAGGCTATGTGAGTGTAGACTGCTGATCAGCTATGCAAGAAAAACCCTTCTGTTTTTATACTGAATTTCTAATTCACTAATTCAGCCAACATGGTCTGTGAGTTTCAGCTTGTGACACCAAGAGCCTGCCTTTTTGATATTGAAAATCAGGACATACATTGTACTATGTTGCAAAGTCAAAATCCTCACTATTAAATTGTTAATTTCTATTTGCCTTTTGTGATGTGTTCATTAAAAACACTTTGCTGAATTCAGCTCTCTCTACTGTCTGTAAGTTTGCATTGAAATGAAGTCTTTACAACACATTCATTCAACACACAATACATATTTATAGAAATACCTTTCATACTTTTTTGCTTTCTCAGTTTTAAACTCCTGTATGTGGATGCGTTTAACTTGTGTTTAGGAAAGAGATTAATGTTGAATTTCCTTCTGCATATTGAAGTTCTGTGCTTTTTTTGTTGTCGTCATCCTCGTCATCAACAATACACTAGAATAAGTAGTAACACATGAACAAATGAAATCCAAACTGATGACACACACACTGTAAACAGTGAGAAGTGAATTTGTCCTAGACACAGCAGTAGTGAACAGACAGTCCAGAAGCAGGGATTAGGTGCCTTGCCCAGCAGCACTTCACCCATGGATGTGGTAGGAGGAAAAATACACTTCATTCACTTTGCGCACAAAAGTGTGTTACTGCAGCAAGAGGGGAACAAACTCCCAATTAATACCTTTGATTTTAGAAGAAATGTTGGATGAGCAGGTGTCTACAAATGTTGGGATATATTGTATAAGTCCAAGCTCCCTCTTTTCTGCAAAGATGTTGGTCACTTGACTAAGAAGCAATACTGACTAAGAAACAGGCCTTGATACTGATCAGACTAACGGTGTGTACTAAGAAGGTGGTTAAGTGGTAGCAAGTGGTTAAAATGACAGAGGCAGAGGAGGTGTGAAAATAACACACAAAAGGAATTCTAGGTAAAGGGTTAGGTTCCTGGTCTCAGGGTGCAGAAGAAAATCCCCTAGAATGTCAGTTATTTTAAGTAAAATAAGTATGATGCTTTAAAAAATTGGGCAGACAGACTCATGACATTTCATCACTGGCACAGAGTACAGAACATGGTTAGTCAGTTTAGTCTTATAGGCTGTGATTGAAATGGATCCCTACTTTCTCATGAGTATTATACTGTGTAGGGAGAAATATGAAGTGGGCCGTATCAAATTAAAATAATATATACAAACATATTTATAAACAATAGATTTGGTGAGACTAAAAAGAGAAATACAGAAAGCTTTTCTGGCCTGTGAGATTAATGAAGGTCTAAGTGAAAATTAAAGATGACTCCTTTTCCACAAGGCTAATGCAAATCCACATTTCTGCCCCAATGTTGGTACACAATGTGCTGTTTAATACTCCTGTTTTAAAAGTGCACATCTCATTCTCTCATCCAGTTTGGTAAACAGCAGCAGTCTAAAGTTATGTTTCTGCTTTTCTTCATACAAACAAAAATGTCTGTGTAGTACTGATACAGACAGAAACTCTGTTTTGGTAACTATTCCAGGTTACTGTGATCATGGAGAAAGAAGTAACTGCATAGTCGAGACAAGTATAGTGCTTTCTTTTTGTTCCTCATCTCCTGAGCTTTCCAAAAGGTTAACATTAGCACACGGAGAACTTCAGGCTGTGAAAATATGGTAAAAATAAGCAGGAAATGAGTTTACAATCTGTGAACTTGCATATTATATACACTGTACATAGAACGTTGCTTATTTGTTTATATTTATTCAGGTGTGGGTGGGAGGTGACATTACTAGTCTAGTGCAGGCTTTTGTAAGCTTTTATACTTGGTGCTATTTCATCTTCCTGAAAAAAAATTCTTGTTGCAGGTTTTAGACTAGATCTCTCGCTCTGAATCACTTGACAGATTTCAGGCCAATACCTGGATTACTGCTCCTACACTGAGCTTCTTCATAAACATGCACCTTGTTTTGAGAGGAACGTTTTTTTTTCAGTATTTTTCTTTTCATTTTTTTTATGTGAGGTTCCAACTATGAATCAGCATGGTTAATGGGTGTTCCACAGATCATGTTCTACAAATACCTTCCACAAATACATTACAAATACATACAGCCTTAAGTTTCTAAAAGGCCAGTTATGCATAGAGGGTTTGTTGGTCTAGGGCAGTGATTCCCAACTCTGGTTCTGTACCTCGCTGTTTAACTAATCCCCCTCTTCAGTTTCCTCCAGAGTTCTTATCCACTGAACACTGTAATGAGTTTGCATCTTTCTTCCATAACAAAATGGAAAATATAAGACAAAGCATTAGCCCCAAACAGTGTAGTGACATTAAACTTCTGTCAACACACAAAAATGCTGAACTCAATGTCGGAGCATTGAGCAAAACTCTTGAAGATGAAGTGCTGCATCTTAAACCTTCTACTTCCTGCCTCTGCCTTCTAACTTTTTTAAAAGTGTTTTCAGCTGTATTGCATCTGAAATGTTACAAACTGTGAACAGCTCAATTATCTCAGGCATGTTCCCTACAGCACTAAAAACAGCAGCTGTTAAACCTCTCCTGAAAAAGAAAAGCTAGGGTGCCTATGTACTCAACAACTATAGGCCTTAAATCTCAAATCTCCATTTCATTGGCAAAATTATTGAGAAAGTAGTTTACAACCAGATCAATGCTTTCTTAAACCTAAACGGCTGCTTTGTTGACTTTCAGTGAGGCTTTCGCTAGCATCACAGCACTGAAACAGCTCTTACAAAGAAAGAAAATGACATTCACCTGAACACTGATGCAGGGAAGATAACCCTGTTGGTGCTGCTAGATCTTAGTGCAGCCTTTGACACTGTTCCTTGATCTGGCTGTTTGGAGCCATCCTCCAATGGTTTAAATCTTACCTAGAAGGGTAGGGGATATTTTGTCTCGATCAGCAGTTACAAATCAGTGAAAACCAATAAGCAGTATGGAGTCCCTTAAGGCTCCATCCTCGGCCCTCTTCTGTTCAGCCTCTACATGCTTTTCCTTGGCCAGATTCTAAGGTCTAAACTAAGGTCGTTCTGTTTTGCAACAAAGAAGAAAGGTTGCAGAAGAAGTCTTTACAACACATTATCTCATCTCTCTCATTTGCCACATCAGACTCTCACTGGTAGTTTTATAAAGGCTCTTGAGTTGTTTATCCTGTTATTCCCTCTTTCATGTTCTCAGCAGATGACCAGGTAAACACCACTTGAGGCCTGACTGAGAACAAAAAAGAGGGGGAGAGACAGGGAGACCCACTCAGAAAAACCAAAACACAAACAAACCTTTAACTCAGTAAAGTGGTGTTAATTGGGGGATTAGTTGGATTAGGTGTGTTAGGAGCAGTAAAAAGACTAAGATATGGAGGGTGGTGTGTGTCCAGAACCAGGGCTGGGAAACACTGCCTTATAGTGTTTACCTGAACCGTACTGTGAAAGTTAAAAACTAACACAGTACAAAAGATGCAAAAACACATTACACATTCGTAATGATGTTACTTGCAACAAGAATGACTGAAAGAAAGAATCTGATGACACACACAATTTGAACAGTTGTAAGTGAATTTGTCCTAAATACACTGGTAGGGAACAAAAACACTAGCTGCAGGAGCTTGCTAAGCCTAAGGGTACTTCAGCCATGTGGGAGGGAGGGAAAGGTGCTATTCAATCACTCACCCTGCCCACATCACACCTGCTGGTACCAGGGCCTGAATCAGTCACTCTTTGACCACAAGCCCTTTCTCCAACGTTTAGGCCATGGCTTCCCCATACACTGGCTGATGTTCTTGAGGCTGAATGCAATCTGATCTTCACAGCAATATTCCCACATGCAGTGTAAAACCTTTCTAGAAAATTAAAGGCTGTTACTGTAGCAAAAATAGAACAAATCTCCTATTTAATACGTTTGACTTTAGAAGAAATGTTGGATGAGCAGGTGTCTACAAACACTTGGATGTATTGTATAAGTCCAGACTCTTTTTATTTTTACAGTGATGTCGGTCCCTTGACTAAGAAGCAAAAACTGACTGAGAACCAGGCCCCAATACTGATCAGATTAAAGGTATGTACTAATAAGGTGGGTGAGTAAAAGCGAATGGTTAACATGACCAAGACAGAGAAGGTTTGAAAATTAGAATGGTAAAGGGATGGATTCTTGGCCTCAAGGTGCAGAAGAAAATCCCTTTGACCAATACTGTGTCAAAAGTTCTTCAAAATAATTATGATGTTTTAAAACACATCTAAACTGTTTAAGACTGTTATTTACAGGGTCTTGAATTATCCATTATAAATTCTATTAGTTACTAGTATAATACCTGTAAGTTTTAAACATGCTGTAGTTCATCTTCTTCTGAAGAAACCAAATCTTCATTTAAAATGTTCAGTGCAACAAATACTTACATCCCTGGTTTCACCTATTCAACATGTGGCTAATTCTGGATTAATTTACATTTAAAATCTTGCCATGTTTTCATCATACGGTTTCCTGGTTATTGATTGGTACCAGAGACCCAATTTTTACCTAACAACCCTTGAAGGAGACACTTTTTAAGAGTGCAGCCGACTAGCACTGGCCTGAAGAAGAAAAAAAAAATTCCACCAAATTTATCTGCTTCTCTGTAATCGAGGCATGAGAAGGTCCATTACCTGTCCCTGCTGCTTTCCCAGGCTGGATCGGTTAACTGACCGAGTCCACTTATTAAACAGCAATAACAACATGATGAAAGTAACTGATATATTACATTATTACCAATACCCTCAAGTAAACAGAAAGGTGGATGTTTCAAAGACTCCAAGAAACGTCTGGAGGATTACATTTAAGAAATGACCAAAGGAAAATTGGATAGCAAAGCTTGTAAAGCACTGCATCACCAACTGAGTGGGTAAGAGGAACAGCTGGTTCACATGTGGTTACCATACCTGGTGCAAATAGAAAAGGTGTGAAAATAAAGGCATTTATAAAGGGCTGCATGAGTGAACACAATGCTTATGATCAGTACAGCATATCAGTAGGAGGCTGAAATCTGCTGGACCACACTGAATTTTCACTGGACCACACTGAAACTGTTTGAGCAGGTAAGGAAAATGCTACAATGTGCAATTCAATTTTCTGTATAGAGTCCACAAATGCATTACTTGCACAACCACAGAGTCTATCAGGAGTTTGATAAATGATGAGGGTGTATGTGAAACCATAGATACAGCAGAGTCTAGTTAGTGGGAGATAGTATTTAGTAGTTAACAGTAAAAAGGGTCAAGAAAAATGATTCGCACCAGAAACCTGTGAAAAATGTGAAGTTAACTAAAAACGATATGGTAGAAGAAGTAAGCAGGGGTGCAAGCAGCATGAGCACCCAGTCAAGGACAAACTTGATCCTATAGCAAACTGGACAACAGTGGCTAGAACAGTTCAGAAAATGAGAGAGAGACAGAAGAGCAGAAAAAGTAGAATGTAGGTCAATAACAGTGTGAGCAGAAAACATGACATTGTTTCTGTACCAGCATACACAAGTAAGTGTGTATAAACAAGTGTTTAAGGATATTGCTTAGCGGGCAATGAAACCTGGTCTGTCTGGTTTGGATGTTATGTCTGTTGTTTCTTATCAGTTTAAGCCTTAGATAATAAACATGCATATACTTTGATCAACCAAGAACAGAAAATACCCTGCACTGAACTTTAATATTTATATTGATAACATTAATGACAGCATTTATAAAGAACTCCCTGCTCTGTTTGACACGTTCAGTCTGTTACAGCATGTAACTCGCCCAACTCACATCCAAAGTCATACACTGGATTTGGTAATCAGCAAGGGTGTCCGTGATCCTAAAGTAAATGTTATGGATTAAGCTCGGTCTGATAATTTCTGTGTTTTCTTTGATGGGCTCATTGTTCCAATCACTCAAACTAGAACTAAAACTCAAAATCAAAAAGAGGTAAAGAGGTACATAATATATTATGGAAGCCATGTCAAGGCTAACAAGTATAACAGCAGAGTCTGTGAACGACCATCTCAATCAGTTTGATTCTAAAGATCTCATGGTCTTTGACACCATAGCACCTGTGAAGGCTAAAAAAAATGTCTGGTACACAGAAAGCATCATGCAGAAATGACACAGTGGTCACAGATCAGAAGAGAATGCAGAAAGGCAGAGTGTACATGGATTGATTATGAAATTTTTATATAGAGTCTTTATCAATATATCTATATGTATAACACTGAATTACAGATGGCCAGACGATCTCATGGGCTATCATTAATTGGAGCATTAACAGCACTGGTGCCCTATTTGTTACTGTGGATAGTTTAACAAATACCCTTATGCCATTCCCTCTAGAGTTCTAATGCACTGAAAAGTGTAATGAGTAATGGGATCTTTCTTTCATGAAAATATCGGACAGAGCATTAGTTCCTTCCAGTCATGCAGAGACATAAAATGCATTTCACCACAAAGAAAAAGATGAAGTTAAAGTTTTAATTAAGTACTGTCAATATCAAAACTTTTGAAGAAATACTGCTGCATTTTATACCATCTACTTGCTGTTTTCACAGTCTGCTCACAAACTTTTTTAGAAGTGTGTTTAGCTGTATTGCATCCAAGATTCTGCAACAGCTCCCTCAGCTTTTGTGAACAGCTCCCTTTTCTCAGACATGATCCCAACATCTCTAAAGACAGCCGTTATTAAGCCCCTGCTGAAAAGAAAAGTCTGAGTCTGGTCACCTTTCTCATGCATGTTATTTAAAAATAATGTAAAAAGCAGCATTCAAACGGTCAGGATGCCCTGTTTAATGCCCACTAATGATAAAATGCCATAAACAGTAGCTCACAGTACATCGCTTTTTACGCCACTCAGGGTCACCAACGACGATGGAAAAAGTTGCATTTTCTTGTATGATAATTCCCACTGCCTTGTGGTTTTCACAGCCTCTGAATGTGAGCATGTCATTGCCATTTAGCAAAAGGTACGAAAAAGGTAAGATAAGCCACCTTTATTTTGGGTAGCCTACAGAAAAATCCCAACTTTTTTTACCCCCATTTACAGATTTACTGAAAATGTCACTGAAAAACAATAAGCTCGCTAGTATTAACCAATGTGCAAGAGTAAGAGGTGGTGGCCTAGTGAGTAAGGAGAGAGACTTGAAACTTGAAAAAATATGCAGAGGAGTCAGAAAGAAGTTTGGCTACTTAACCATTCATCAAGTAATCATTATAAAGGGCTACTTTTGACAATCCACCTTGCTGTTGCTATTCCCAAACGTGTATTCTGTATGTAATTAGGAGTAGTAGTAGTAACTGTTACTATATGCAGCACTGTTTGTATTTTGCTACTCTTACAATACAACCAAATGAGACTAAATATACATATTTGATTACCTAGTCTGTCTTTTACTTCCCATTTGTTTCGCTGCATGAAAAAAAAAGTTGTACTACTGTGTCACTTGAAACGCGCAAGTTTGTTAAGTTTCAAATTCACACATTTTAGTACACCCCCAACCTGTCACTTGCTGCTTTAGTCAACTGTACTGCAACAGTTCACCACACACTTTCAAAATCAGTAAGTCAGACTGTGCATGTGAAAACAGTACAATTAATGCTGTGGGTTGAACGATGATTTGTCATTTACCAAATACAATGGTGTCACATTAGTGGGACTTTAAACTTACTAAAAGTTAGGGTCTCCACAACTGTCTTATGAAGGGAGAAGTCCTAGTTAATTACTACAGTTTATTTATTCATTTATATATTGCAGGTGGGATAAAATATCAGAGTTGGGATTTTCTATATGCTACCCAAAATAAAACTGGCTCACAGAAGAATGTGTGCGTTATGGTTCATTCGTTCAGCAGCAAAGAAGATCTGTGCTAAACTGTCTAACCTTTTTCCTTACAGATTGGGTCATGACAGTTCAAATTTAGTGGCTATGAAAATCAGAGGGTGGAGGGAATTATCATAGAAGAAAATTAAGTATTTTGCACCATCCTTAGTGACACAGCAGCATAAGAAGCCCTGTTCTATAAGCTACTGCAGTTTGAACGTCGACAAAACAAAATGCTGCTTTTTACGTTGTGACAAATTTTGTGGCAAATGGCACTGAGAAGTAAGTTCAGCCTTCTGATACTAAAGATGTTTACTTTTATAAATTTTATAAAGTTAATGGCTTGTTGCAACATGTCAGACTTCAAAGCTTACTTTAGTTAAGTTAGTCGAGTCAAACAGGCTTTTATTGTCATTACAACCATATACAGTTCACACAGTACACAGTGAAACGAAACAACGTTCCTCCAGGACCACAGTGCTACATGAAACACAGGACCACAAACACTACACAACTAACAACATAAAGTGCGTTGTGTGCAAACATTGCAGGACAGTGCAAAGACCGTGTAAAGACGGACAGGTACAAACAAAGACAGTTCAACAGTGACAAGTGCAGTTATGGGACAACTAGGTGCGAGGTACCAGAATGTGCAAAAATACAATAAGGTAATTGTAAACAATGACACAGGGTGCAGGAAGAATGTAGCAGCATAAGTTCAATATTAGTAAATAAATATAAGTTAAGGACTAGTTAAGAGTGTGTGTGTGTGTGTGTGTGTGTGTGTGTGTGTGTGACGACCCTTGACGTTCCTCATGACGAGCCTCCCGAAAGCACTTTATGATGATAGGATGAAGTGCAACAGGATGGTAGTCATTGATGCAGGATACTGGAGACTTCTTTGGCAGAGGGACAATGGCCGTAGTCTTGAGGCACGTTAGAACAGGGAGATGTTGAGGATGTCAGTTAGAACATCTGCCAGCTGGTTTGCACATTCCCTAAGCACCCTGCCGGCAATGTTGTCTGGTCCAGCAGCTTTCCGTGGGTTGACTCTGCGTAGAGTTTTCCTTACATCAGCTGTGGTCAGACACAGTCCCTGGTCATTGGGAGGAGGGGTGGTCTTCCTCGCTTCCACGTTGTTTAGTGCCTCAAACCGTGCGTAAGTTACTGTGTTAGCTAAAGGTTAGTTCTTTAGTTTTTTTGTCCAAGACAAAGAGATGGCACGGACTCTCTCTTTACGTCTGAACTGAACGGGAGTCAGCACCAGACAGATAAAGGTGGTGAATTTTGCCCCATTTTATCACTTTTTGGGGTGACTCTGCCCCTTCCAGTTGAAGGCTCCACACATTTTTGGTGGAACGCTTGAATTCCTGGTGGTGCCCCAAACTGGCAGGGCATGATACCTATAGTGATCATGAAACACATTAATTATTCTTTGAATTCTGTGATTACTTCCTTAGAAAAGACTTGGATGTAGATGACCATGTCTGTGGTTAGTGTGCTGCTCCTGATATTTTCTTTGTCCAGGTCCTCTCAGGTAGGTGACATTTACACAGTGACCAAATCACATGACTGAAAAATTGATAATTTTCTTCCTATTTTAAGGCTCAAGGGGTAACAGTCAGCTGGAACATTATCAGACTTTTACATTCTAGCCACAATAACAACAGAATTTTATACTCAAACTGCAAAGCTCCATTGCTGATGCCTTATAATAGATGACATTAAATAATAAGTACTTGTCAGCTATTGTTCATTAGATTATTTCTTGTGTTTTTGTCATTACTCCTGCAGGATCAGTCTCTGCCCTTGGACATTGCCAATAAGTCCGTGGATGACTCTTATAAAGGCTGCACGACAGAAATGTATGACTTGGTGTAAAAAAGTACATTCAAAAAGAGAAAAGCACAACTCCTGGTTTTGCTGATGCCTGGGAAGATGCCCTTAAAAAAAGCAAAAATGATAGACTTGGGAAATACCAGTCTGCTGCCATATACATGTACACACA
This sequence comes from Arnoldichthys spilopterus, assembly GCA_037974385.1. NCBI lineage: Eukaryota > Metazoa > Chordata > Actinopteri > Characiformes > Lepidarchidae > Arnoldichthys > Arnoldichthys spilopterus. The sequence continues at coordinate 20,216 of JBBPDA010135404.1, forward strand.
GCCAAATTCTTCAGATAAACCTGCCATGTATTTGCAGTTCAACAATGCTTGTCGTGTAGGAAAAGAAGCCTACGTGTCAGGGGAATTTCAGTTTTACACACTGTATTTCTTTTTGACTGATGCTGTTCAGCAACTCAAAAGAAGATGGTGGAGGTGTATAACCTCCTATCGCAGGACAAATGTTACATTTAAAGATGTTGTCCTTAAACAAAAAGTTCGATTTGGGTCCTTCACTTCCACCTCCTTAGATAAAAATTTGGTACATTTTGGTAAGGAGTCCTGCTTTAAAATTAAAACTTGTCTCGGAGCTGAAATTGAAAAATACTCAGCTGTGGCATATGAGAAAGAGGTGCTAATTCCCCCTTATTTAGTATCACTTCCATTAAAAAAAATAAAAAGAACAGTCTGGGATGTAAGGTGGTATATGAACTCAAACATGCTGGTGAGAGAAGTGACCTTCAGTGTGTAAAAACCAATAAAAGCTCAAATTTGGAGTCTTCACCATTAGTGTCACTGTTAATGACATAGGATATAAAAAGGTAATAGGGTCAAGCAGAGGCCATTTATAGCTCGCAGAGAGAGAGGATTACAGAGTATTAAATCTTATTCAAAGATCAGTCCTCACTAACTTTTCTTTTTTTGATTTTAAAGAAGTTTGCTTTATTTTAATAAAGACTGTACATTAGGCTAAGCTACAGTTTACTGGGTTTATACAGAGTAAAATTGTTGACCAAAAATGTGTTGACCATCACCTGCTTCCAAACAAACTTCATCAATAATATGTTTTTAAATCTTTCTCTTTTAAAATTCTCAATTTTTTATGATTGTTTTTAGATCAATTACAATGATTTATTTCTTTCTTAAAATTGTGCATTTGTCTGTAGTGATTTAATGGTTATAAATGAGATTTAAAAACCACTATTGTAGGTTATTAATACCGAGGATTTGCTTGCTTTGCTTGGAAAATAGCTACGCATGACAATAGTGGAAACCTTTTTGGAGCTGTATATTACCATTTTTAAAAAGGTTCTATATACAAACAATTTCTCCTTCATGGAGAAGATTGAGAAGAACCAAGAACCACTACCACGTCCTGGAGGGCTGGAGTCCAAAACAGATTGGTAGTTCCCCTACTCATATACACCCAGCAAATATGGCTTTTAACGGCAGAGCTGAACCAGGTGTTCCATACACAAATAAAATGTATTAAAGAAATAAACAATGTATTAAAAATATTATACAACATATTTTATAGCATATACATATTGTCCCATTAATACAATCAGCTATTACATTGCCTCATCTTATAAAATAATCTTGTAATGTTTTTATTTTATATATTAATGTAATTTAAATTATAAATATAATTATACGCCCAAGCCCAGGCAAAGCCATTGCAAGAGCCATATACAAGTCAATGTATTTATGATGTAATTGAATTCATATATTTAACCTGGTAAAAATACATTGTTTATATATATTTTAGAATATATACATTTTTGGTATGGGGTGTTTGAGCAGACAAATGACTAAACTGTGCTGAACAAGGGCTTTCTAGGACTAGAGTTGTGTACACTTGATTTAAACATTCAGATGGTTCTTAACATTTGCAACTTTGTCAATCTTTCTGCCCGGTGTAGTCTGTTTAATTGATTTTGAAAGTTTAAAATGAAAATGAAAGAAATTAAACATATGTTTGGACTGAAACAGATTTCTACTGGTTATCTCTCTTCGGTTATGGGCTACTATTTATTAAAATAAACAGCAGCACATTAATCAATAAATGTATTGGGGTCTTTGCTTTTCATCAGTCTAGACAGTATTTACCCAGATTACCTAGTATTTATAACCAAAATGTTTGTTGCTTAAGTGAGGTTAAAATTCTTTATTTTATAACTATAGATAACAGTTACATTTTGAAAAGCTCATGGGGCGAGGACCAAGAAAGTAAACTATGGCTATGCACTTAAGTTTTGGTCGATGATCACATGAACCTATAACAGTTTCCAGCTTATGTTTCTGGGCAGTGGAGGCCTAGTTGTTAGGACACTGCCTTTGGGACCTGAAGGTCGCAGGTTCGAGTCCCAGCCCGGGCACTACTGAAGTACCCTTGAGCAAGGTACCGT
>JBBPDA010135458.1:0-22322 GCA_037974385.1 Arnoldichthys spilopterus
TTCTTTTCTCTTCTCTTCTCTTTTCTTCTCTTCTCTTCTCTTCTCTTCTCTTCTCTTCTCTTCTTTTCTCCGCTCACAGCACTTTCTCATCTCATCTCTTTCTCTTCACCTTCTCTTTACTTGTCTTCTCTTTGTTACTGTTGGTATCTGTTGGTAAAATGCTGTCATAGCCACAGTCAGGAAACCACACACACACCCACACACACACTCTGTAGTCTCTAGTTAAAGATCAATAAGCTGTTTTTAAAGGAGAAATGTTGGCCTAAAGCTCTTTACTTAATTATTTGTTTATTAGCTGTGTTATGTTTGTAATAGCAGTTTGTTAGAATTTGCAACACAAACTACATGTGAAGGGCAAGTTCAGTTCCTCTTTCAGCCGGGGAAAAGAGTCAAACAGAGTCTGATTACCTGCCTAACATTAGTTATTGCATTAGTTTGGCTTCCTAGCATGACTTCATCTTTCTGCCTTCCTCCTGTGTTCACCAGCTAAGAGTCCTCAGACCTTTGAAGCACGTCGTCAGAAGGGGCTTTTCCTGGCAAGTCTAACGCTAGGGTCTACTAAGACGCAGCTGTAGGAGGCGTATTTATGGCAGATTTAGGGATGGTAACATTTATTTTAGGCTGGAGTGTCCCTTAAAGCTATGGGACAAAACATCCCCTAACACACCCTGTACAACAAGGGAGTTAATGCATATAAAAACACACACACATATACCTGATCAGCCATAACATTAACACCACCTGCCTAATAGTGAGTAGGTCCCTCCTGCTGCTGAAACGGCTCTGACTGTGGTGCACTGTGTGTTCTGACCCCTTTCTATCAGAGTCAGCATTCACTTCTTAAACCATAGTAGCTCTTCTCTGGGATTGAACCAGACAGGGTAGCCCTTCTTCCCAACATGAATCAGTGAGCCTTGGGTGACCATGACCTTGTCAGTGATTCACCAGTTGTCCTTTCTTGGATCACTTTTGGTAGCTGCTAACTACTACATTTCAGACCTGCTGTTTTTGAGATGATCTGAAGTCTAGACATCCCAATAGACCCTTGTCAAAGTGGCTCAGATCCTTACACTCACCCATTTTTCTTGCACATCAGCTTCAAGAACTGACTGTTTGCTTGCTGCCTAATATATCATATCAGTACCTATCAGTGGTTGATGTTATGGCTGACTGGTTTATATACACACATGCACTGAGGCCGTTACTGTGACATATTAACACCTAAAACGCACACGTGCACACACATCCATAAGCCAAAGACACTCTCACACACTTTCCCTTAAGCAGCAGGGCACGGAAACTTGCGTGCTGACAGCTGCCTCTGTGCTTTTGCGTCTCCTGTTACGGCGAGATCATTTGCGCTATGTCAGCGATGTCGTGCCTCCACCAGGCTCCTAAAAGTGAACACCGCTCCGACCTGCGACTCTGCTTTCAGCCTGAAACATGAACACCAAATTGTGTGGATGTGTGAATGTGTGTCTTAGCATGTTGAGCTGTCAAGTTTGGGTGACAGACGGTGTAAATCTGGTTTTGAAATCCAGTTGGCCGACACTGATTGTACACGTGACAGCTGAATTCCGCATTAAAGGCCTCGTCTTTGTATTTTATTATTTTTCCCACACTTATGACATTTATGCAGTAAGAACAGCCACAATTCACTAGTTTGTGAACATTTTCCATTAAGCAGTTTCTGCTTGTTCCTGATATACTGTTGCTACAAAAATATACAATTTTGTCATGTTTTATATATAAAATTACATTTTTACTTTAACTTACATTTAACATTAATTTTGATTTTTTTTTAATACTCTAGTCACTTTTTTTGGAGGTTTTGTGCCAATTGGGACAATAAAAAACTAGCCCTGTTCTGATTGGCTGCCATGTATTGTGGCTGTACAGTCTAGATAGGGTAGGGATAATCTGCTCAGTGGACTGATGCAGGTGCATTGATTTCTGACATCAAATATCACTGGTTTTTGATAACATGAAAACAAAACAAAATTTTGCAACTGTTTTTTTTTATTTAAAAAAATGTTGGTTTTGGCTTATCTAGTATGGGGCCAAAAGGGCAGATGCTTGAGCACCCCCTGGGGTATGAGCATGTGTACTGCAGGTGTCCATTTATATTTTCACACAATACAAAATGTAAATGTTAGTCATTGTAATTGCCTTATTTTATTAGAAAGGTTTATTAGTTACATTACTACCTACTGGCAAACGTAGTGGACTTTTTGGCTACTCTGCTTGGTGGACAAATGTTTTTTAAGGTTATCATTATAATTATTGATGACTTTTTTGAACATTTGTGTGTTTGTGGATATTGTGCATTGTTTTTGCAGAGCTGTATTAGCTGGAGATACTGATGGAGCAACACAGACATTAGTACAACTAGTAATACTCTTGTGTGTGTGTGTGTGTGTGTGTGTGTCTGTTTCAACAGGTGTCCGTTTGGACAGAGTTCGAGGAGGTCGTCAGAAGTATAAAAGGAGTATAGAGTCAGACAGCAGCTCATACTTGAACATGCACTTTCCTCTGAACCACAAGAAAACCCGTACAGGTAACACACAATCCTAAAATGAGTGTATGACTAAACCTGAAGAGGGCAGCCGTTCACACGCGAGGCCATAACTTTGTGTGCAACTAGCTAAGAGAAAGCTACTTTGCCTGAAAGCTCAAAAAGAACTTACAAGCAGCACTGAAGCTCACCATGTTACATCACTGACAGGAATATTCTCATCTGTAATGCAATCACATCTACACCGTGGACACTGTAGACCGCTTTTTGCACAATACACAATAGACCCCCCCCCAGCATCCACCAACCCCCAATATCCAGCTCCCCATACCCAAACCATACCTGCACATAGGACAGTAGGACAGATACCACCCCACATATGATTGTGCACCCCACCGCCGCCCACTGCATAGTAGAAATGCATAGACTCACTCACTACACAGCTCTGACTGCAACCCCCTTACTACGCCATGCAACACAATGACACACTGCACAGTTAGGGTTAGGACCTTGCCCTTGGGACCTGAAGGTTGCAGGTTCAAGTCCCGGCCCGGGAACCGCTGAGGTTCCCTTGAGCAAATGTGCTGTGTGATAATATTCAGACACCTCAATGACACAGTGTCTTTCTCCCTCTTTCTCTCTCTCTCTCTCTCTCTCTCTCTCGTGCTCTCTCTCTCAGATTCAGAGTAGCTTAATTGTCAGGACTCTTTCAGGAACAGCTGCCAAAGCACAGTACTGTTTAAAGCTGAGCACAATGAACAGATCTTCAGTTTTATAGTGATAACAATGATTTCTGTCTCTCTCTCTCTTTCTCAGACCCCTGCAGCATTAATGTTGAGAACAAAGTTGTGTCTCACCTGTTGGGGGCGGAGCCAGAGAAGGTTTTTGCCATGCCTGACCCTGCCCTCCCCGATGATGACATTAAAGCTCTGACCACGCTGTGCGACCTTGCCGACCGTGAGCTGGTGCTTAACATCGGTTGGGCCAAACATCTGCCTGGTATGCACCAATACACATGCACACACAAACACACAAACACACACTCACGCACTCACGCACAGTACTTATCATCTCCTGCCTAAAATGATTTCTACTTGCTCTTGCTGTTGTGCTTAATGTTTGTGTGTGTGTGTGTGTGTGTGTGTGTGTGGAATAGCACTGGCAGGGTATTTAGGAGGATGCTCGCTAAAAAAGTTGGGCAGGTGTTAAACTGGGGCGGGATGTGCTACAGTTATTAAGACAGTGCCTGCTTCCCTTTCTGTCTCTCTCAGAAGTTCCACTCAGTGTGTTTCCTTGAGTTTCCGCTATTTTAAACACATAGTATTAGGTGTATGTGTCTGTAAGTGTACACACAACGTTCACACACACACATACACACACACACATACACACCCACCCACACACACACACACACATACAAACTCCATTTTCAGAAAAGTTGGAATATTTTCCAAAATGCAATAAACACAAAAATCGGTGCTATTTTAATTCAGAGGAACCTTTAGTGACAAAGTTACAAAGGATTTTTTTCAGTTGTTTTTACTGAGCAATTTTACAAAACTGTATTTTCTAAATATTCACAAATTTTTAATTTAATGGCTGCAACAAAAGCTGAGAAGAGGAAAAGGGACAGAGGCATTGGCACTGAACAACCTGGATCACTTCTTAATAGCAGCATATGTCTCTCTAAAATCCCAGTATACGCTGTGTCAATGGGATCTTCACACATACCCATGCCAAGTCACCCATGCTGTGGAAACGGACGCATCCCTCATACCATGACAGAAAACACTCTGCATGGTCTATTTAGTTTTCTATGCTGAGGACTCAGTGTACATATTTTCTAAAAACAAGCTCAAATATGGCACCTGATCATTTTTATTGGGTCAGTCCATTGGAGATGACATTTTAAAGAAACATAGAACAAAACAAAGCTTTTTGCTAAATTTTTACTACAAAGTAGGCAAGGCAAGTTTATTTCTATAGCACATTATCATACACAGAGGTCATTCAATGTTCTTTACAATGATGGGCATTAAAATTAAAGTCTTTAAAAGGCAAATAAGCATGAAAAGTACATGATGAAAGAAAAATTTAAAAACACTAAAATTAAGCAATAAAGTGCATGATAAAAGTAAAATATGAATGAATAAAAGATAAATATATGAAACAGAATACTAATTAAAGGATGTGGAGAATGCGGCGGTTTTTAGCTTCTTTTTGAAGCTGGTCACAGTTGGAGCAGATCTGATCTCCATGGGCAGCTGGTTCCAACAACGGGAAGCATAATGACTTCATGCCAGTAGGAAAATGTACGAAAAGAAATCCATGATGTTTTACTTAAAAAGTCATTAAGTTACCACATCACTTCCTGTGTGAGAAGAGTGACAGACAGAAAAGGACAGAAAGGGAAGAGGAGAGACGGGCAAAGAGGTCAGCTGTGTGTGTGTGTGTGTGTGTGTGTGTGTTTCTCTCTCCCTTATTTCTACTGCTTTGTTCTTATTCAACAGCTATGTGCCTTATCAGCAATAAATAACATTACACACACTCACAACAGAAATAACCACACACACACATACACACACACATTCAAAAAGGGTCGGCACCTGTTTTTGTGTTGACACTTGCCTATGTAGTAATGCTTACAAAACAAACTCCCTCCAAACCAGGTGTGTGTATGTGTGTGCATATATTCGTGTATGTGTGCGTGTGTGTTGTGTAGATCAGCAGATACCTTGCACAGGCGATGGCATTATGGTTTGCATCTTATTTAAAGCAACGGTATGGCCAAAAAAAAAAAATACTGCTAATGTTGTTGATCAGCCAAGACGTGTTTAGTGCTTCTTTAGACTTCAGACAGGCTTAGAATAGGAGCCAGTGGGCGGCTGCTGAAACACACCCCCACTGACCTGTGTTTGAAGTGTGTTTTGTGTCAATAGGTTTTGTGTTTCTGTTGCTTTTCTAAGTGCAGGGAAATGATTGTCTGTGGTAACCGAGTATCAGGGACAGCGGGGCACAGACTAACACGGGGTAAATTGTAACATGGATGTTTTTTGTGGCTAAACAGGTTCAAAAAGACTGGGCCTCCTCTAGGGCTGTCACGATTCAGATCGGATTTTCTCTACAGGATTATTGTGGCCAAAATAATTCACAATAACAACATTTTTGTGATATATATATATATGTATGTGCCAAGGACAACTTTATATTGAACGTTCTAATGGGCTCTGACTTAAAATTACAGTTAAAATAAACAGAGATTCAAGATTACAGTCGATACGACATCATCTATACACGCCGTACAGTTTTATATTCATAAAATCTTGAATCTTTACATTTTTGAACATTTTCAGTGAGTAAAAAACCCTGTTTACCTGTGGACGAAATGCCAACATGCATAGAAAAAGCTAATCACACCAATGGGGGAAGCTGTGACACCTGCACTCACTAAGCTTTCAGTTCGTAAATGGGAGGTGGCCAAAACTTAGTACAAAGTACCAGGACCAAAAATACCACCATATTTTGTTCACTTTGGGCATCTTTCATCAGCTCCCAAATGGCACAGTGTATACCCACCATAAGATTAGAATAAACCATATACTGCATACAGGAACCTGCAGGGAATCAACCAATCACATGCTGATTTCCAGTGGGTGGGACTATTTTTGTGAGGGGGAAAACCATTCTTGAATATCCTCTAGAAGTTCTAGACATGTGACTGACTGTGAATATGAGCAGCGGCCTAACCAGTGGGTGCGTGTTAGATAGTAAACAGCATTGGCTCGATGCAAGGACTCTTTACTGAAGGAGTCACTGTAGAAATGCAGCATGTCCAATTCAAATGTCTGTTACACACTTCACATACAACATGTAATTACATTTACATGCTTCAGTTGTCTGTGTGTAATTAAGAGCCAATAAAAGTACTAGAATCCCATCATGGTGCTAACAGGAATTAGCATTAGCATAGAGGTGTGTTTCCTAGTATTTTCATACACAGTGTTTTGATGTTTTTGGCCTGAACCGATGGCCTAGCTGTAATTGTCATGTTCAGCCACTGATCCACTGTTACTGTGTACAACTGGAACAGCAGCTCTCCCCCAACTCTTCTGCTCTTCATTGCCTGTCCTTTCTATTTAGCCTCTCTCTCTCTCTGTCCCTCCCTCTGTCTCTCTCTCTGTCATCAGTACACAGTATCAGAATGACACTAATGGCAGTTGAATGTTATGGTTGGATTTGCCATCTGAGTCCAGACACTAGGGCTTTGACCCATAGTGGTCTTTTTTTGTGCCCGTGTATGTATGTGTGTGTGTGTGTGTGTGTGTGTGTGTGTGTGTGTGTGTTTTCAAGATGGCAGCGAAAGCCTGTAGTGAAAGTGGATGAATTTGGATTGACACTTTTGCTACCAGCTTTTTCAAGTTAGACACACAAACACACACACAAAGAAAAAGCCCTTCCCCTCCAGGGTAATAGCTAGCAATGAACTGCTGCTAGTGTGTCTGTGTGTGTGTGTGTGTGTGTGTTGTTTGTGGGTAAAATTGGCTATACAGTGACATTCAGGGCTAAACAATAGCGCCATTGTCTGCCCCCCTGCCTAATTCTCCCGATGCCTTGGTCCTAAAAGGGGAGATTGGATGTGAATTGACAGTCATGCTTTTTGTGTTTGGGGGCTTTTTTTGTTTGTGCTGTTCTGTTTTTGTCCACCTGAGCGACAGGGCGTCGCCGAGGGCCATTTCATGCCATTAGCAGGTCTCGCAGATGTCAATACTTGAACATCTTCGAGCTGTGAAGATGAATAGACCCTCAGTGCTGATTTTAGCCCAGTGTATTGATCACCTATGTCCAGCTGTGGATCAGAGATGGCTATTGAATGCGTCCCAGAGATGGAGCTCTTATCACTCAGACTGAGGGAGAGCAAGAGACAAAGGGAACGAAATGGAGAGAGAGAGTCCTGTGACAGCTATAAAGGCCTGATAAAGGTCACTGATGAAGCTCATCACTGGAAACTGATCCTATTCTGTCGCTCAATTACTGTGTGTGTGTGTGTGTGTGTGTCTATTAACAACAAACACGCAATTCACACTAGAGCAGATCACAACCCAGAACATTTTAGTTTTTTCCTAATTTTCTTAAAATTCAGCAAGCTTTCTTAACATTCATTCATTGTCCAAACCAGTTATCTATTTCGGGTCGCGGGGATTGCTGGAGCCAATCCCAGCTGACTATGAATTGAAAGCAGGGTTCACCCAGGACAAGAGGCACACCCATCACAGGGCAACACATAGACAGACAACCACTCACAATCACACCTACGGGCAACTTAGAGTATCCTAAACCCAGAGGGGACACGCTCAAACATGGAAAAGCTTGCAAACTCCGCACCAAAAGGCACCAGAGAACCGCCTCCATAAAATGCCCCATAGCGCAGCATCGTTGGACAGGAAATGGAATTTGTTTGTCTATTCAGGGGAAGGGGGTGGGTTAGCGAGTGGGGCTGTCGACCATGGAGGAGTGGGGGGGGGGATTACGTTTGTCAGCCAGAGTGAGTGGGGAAGATTTAATTTGCCGACTGGGAATATTTCTGCAGGACCTCTTCCATAACTCTCTTTATGTCTAAGAATTCAACTCTTTTTGGCTGTTTGTGTTTCTTCATGGGCCTTTAAGACTTTATGTAAATGAGCTCTGTCCTGATTGGCTGTCCTGTATTGTACCTCATACAAAAATCATTGAAATGATGAACAAGCTATTAAATCCTTATAGAGGCCAGAAAAAAGGTTTCACTCACGTCTCTTGGATATGTAGAGCCTTTAAAAGGCTGCAATGTCCTGTTTGCCCTTCAGCGTTTTCACTACATTTTCCACTCCAATAACTCTATTACAGTCTGCAGAAACAACACTGCACATCACTTCAGCTGGAATGGCCAGAGATAAACTGCTGTAGGCCAAACTGGTGGTCATATGGAAATGTTTTTATGGCTGGGTTGTGACATCATAACCATGAGAAATAGGAAATGGGCTGCCTTGCAGTTTAGTTCCAATGCATAGACAGAAAACATGTTACAACACATACACATAATACTAATTCATACTCCTTTATTTGGTTCCTTCTGTTCTCCCCAGGGTTCTCCAGCCTCTCTTTGCCAGACCAGATGCATCTCCTCCAGAGTGCCTGGATGGAGATTTTGATCTTGCGTGTTGTATTCCGCTCGCTGGACACCCAGGATAAACTGGTGTTTGCAGAGGACTATGTTATGGATGCTAGCCAGGCTAAGCTAGCGGGTCTGTTGGAGCTCCATACAGCCATCCTGCAACTGGTCAGGAAGTACAGGACCATGGGGCTTGAGAGAGAGGAGTTTGTCACCCTCAAAGCTATAGCACTTGCCAACTCAGGTATGGCAACATTACATCAACCAGCAAACCCTAAACACTATACATACCACCAACTTTAGAGTGACGGGGTGGTACCAGTCAAGTATTTATACACACATGTTTTTGGAAACACTGCACAGAAGACTGGTATTTGTAAAGCTTCATGACACATCCATAAACCTTTCATAGTCCTCCATGAACATTTATGACTTTAAATTTAGGACTAAATAATATTTTAGGAGGTGAAATGACATGAGAATTGACTAAAGCAGCCAACTGACCCTTGATGGAATAAGCCTTTATAAATGTCTATGTAGTTTTATGTCAGTTGTCATGAAACCTTACAAAAACAGGCTGAAAGTGTCACTCATTTGTCGTCTATCATCTTAAAGGCATTTTTATGAAAAAGAGTCAGTTTCTGCAGACCTACAAGATAAATTAATGTATTTTTTCACCTTATTTCCAAAATGAAGATATTTTATAAATGACAAAACCTACATTTTTCTCAAACTATTTTAAATTAAAATTAAAAAAGATAAAACAAAAGTTTTTGTCAATGACAAAATAAATCAGAAATCTCTTAACTCAACACATGCTCAACCATTTCACATCCCTCTGAGATCCAAACATTTTTCCAGAGACCCCCTAAATGTTGTAGTTGAGGTTTTTGTCTCAAGTGTCAGTCATTGGGTCACAGACCCCTCAACATGTAGGATTATGTTGCAAATGCTTATATTTAAGTGCTTAAAATGTTTTTTTTCTATGATACAGTATGAGCAGTGTGAACAATAAAACCAATGTCCCGAACATATGAAATTAATTTGGTGCCTGAATTTATTTCCAAGGCCTAACATTTAAAACTGTTCCCAACATGTAGCTTTCAACAATCATGTGTATGCTAGAAATGGGTGAGATATTGTAAAATGTTGCTTCTTTTATGCATTGAATAAGAAGTATTATTATTTTTTTAGTATATTTAATTTTTTTATATATATATTTAGTATTTAAAGAAACTAAGTATTGAAAGTAAAGAGTAGTATGGGTATTGTGTGACTTCAGGATTGCTACTGGCATTGCTACTCGTGGTACCATGAAACTTCTGTTATTGTAGGATTAGAATAATTCTAAAATGTAGATAAAAAAAGAAAGAAAACCCCTCAGAGCCCCAAAACTGGACGAGGCAGATTTTGTATTTCTAATGCTGTGTTTACATGCTGGTGGTGCACTGATGATGGGAAACCGGATGTTCCATTATGGAAAGTTCAGTCATCGCCAAGGTCAAGAGTTTTTGCTGTTGACGGCAAAGGTGGAGGTTGGTGTTTTTACGGAACCATGTTCCTGTAGAGCAAATCCTGAATTTGACATTAATAGATACACCAGTCTGTGTTCAGAACACTGTGATAAAATAGTGGCTAAAACCATCGTTGCGTACAAGGGCAGAAACATTACTATCACAGGGATGATATTTCAATGGCTCAGTGTCACCGTCAGCTCTGTACCGTCTCCAATCCTGCCATGCAGCACAATAGTTTTTCAGCATCAGAGCCGTATTGTTCTGTTCTACATCAGGTTGTTGACATGAAAGGTCCTCATCCCTCTCTCTTTCTCTCCCTCCCTCTCAGACTCCATGCATATAGAAGATATGGAGGCGGTTCAGCGGCTGCAGGACTGCGTGCATGAGGCACTGCAGGACTATGAGCACAGCCACCATGCCGAGGACCCTCGACGGGCCGGAAAGCTGATCATGACCCTCCCCCTGCTCCGGCAGACTGCCGCCAAGGCTGTCCAGCACTTCTGCAGCATCAAGCAGGACGGACGTGTGCCCATGCACAAACTCTTCCTGGAGCTACTAGAGGCTAATGCTTAACCTTCATCCTGATTGGACTATTGCCCTAGGGTGACTCCGCTCACCCCCCAAAAAAACCACCACTGAACTTCAAAGAGAATCACAAATACAGCATATATTCTGAGAAATGGTGATGGAATGAAGGGGAAAAGGAAGATGATCATAAATATATCCGTGATTTCTTGAAGGCAGTCATTGCTCGTTCTTGTTGCAGTCTTCACTGCTCTTATTTAAGATGAACAGCTTTTCATTTGACTTTTTTGGTGCTTTATGAAGATACTGGAAGGGAATAAAACAAGCCGTGCTGATGGAGACGTGAAGTCAGTTTTGCCAAAGAGGAGAAAAGATAGAAAATCGACAGCTGTCATAAGAAAACCCTGTAGTTTCTTTCAAAAACATAGACCATAGACCTGGTCTTTACAGCATGTGAGGAATGGACCAATAGAAACAATCACAAACCAGCTGTTGCAGTAACGGTGTTAAACCAGGAGCCCAGGAGAGATTTACTGTATTTTCTCTAGCCCCCATAATTGGTCAATCCTGGCGTTTTCCTTCAAGCGTGTTGATCTAAGAAAAGATGAAAGATGCGTTAGCTCAGCACAGCTCATGCTGTCGTGAGCATTTATACTTTAGGTTGTGTGTCTGCGTCACTGCAATTATACAAAGTTTGCAGAAATTCTCTCAATGAATTTCTGCCATTAGGAGCTGCTGGACCAAGGAAACTCTTAAATGGTACTTAGAACTGTTGGAAGAAGTTCCCCCTGTTTCTGCAGGAACTGCAGATTGATGTTTGCAGTTCTTAGAACGTTTTTAGCACTTACTTCAGGGTTGGTACTTTCTTGCACTAGGAAAAACATGAGTGATGTAAGTGAACAGGGATTGGTCCGGGCAAATGTGTATGGAAATTACATCCACAATTGTTAAACTGTGTAAAACGTTATTTATGTAAACTAAAGCCATTAGATTTTAGGACTAATGGACCGACAGTGAAGTCCAGATTTTTTTGAGTCGATATGTAATAGAGGAAATATAGCATAGTTTTGACGTGTTTGCAACCTTCTACTGTGCAGTCACTATACCAGCCATCAGGTGGCTTACATCACTGTTTCTACTGGTCGTGCAAACACAAACAGTACAAATGCATCTGAAGGTGTGTGGTTCTCAGGAAAGCTCCTCTGTGGATAGTTCCTCTCAATAGGCTCTTTCGGACCAAACAGTTCTAGGGACCCACCGAGAGGAGTGACCTGCTGTTTGTTGTGTTTTATTCACATCAAACTGAAGTGACATAAGCTGACAGATGGTATAGCGACCGCATACAATATGGAGGATGCCATGATTGGATCACTTAAATGCATTAAAACCGCACTGTATTTCCTTTGTTGCATATTGGCTCCGTAAAGCCTGTATTTCACTGTTGGTCCATTTGCCTGTGTTTTTAGCACTAAGAGCTGTTGTTAATATGGCTAACATTTCAAGAGTTTTAAATGGTACTTGTAATCCCTGTACACTCTTGTCTGGACCAATCCATTTACACTTTGTGGTGCTTTTAGTGCAAGGAAGTAACTTCTAAAATGTAGGAGCTAAAAAAGTTCCTCACAACAACAAACTTGTTTTAAGAACTATAACCCTACTCAGGTTTTGGAAGTGCAGACACACAGAAACAGCAGGACCTCCCTCAAGCTCCTTTGGTCCAAAAGTGCCTAAAGAGTCTCTAGAACTGTTGTTCTAGTGTTTGTTGTAGTGTGGCAACTAAATTCTTCAGCTAACATCCCCTCGAGTTGGTCCATGTTAGCTCAACTGAGTGTTAAACTCAATCTGACAATGGCAGAGAAGAAGGAGCAGCTGAAAATGTGAGGGAGGGAATGCGATGCTATCAAGTGGACTGATATGGTAGGTAGAGTCTATGAAGAAGTGTAAACCAGCCTTTAGTAGTGTTGTGGGATGACAAGTGACGTAGCTAGCAGGTGGAATTAGCATTATGTTGGGGGAAAATTATTGGCATCTCTTCTTGGTGTTAATCTATACATTTAATACACAGAGTCAAGTGCTTTACATGAATGAAAGCTAAATGAACATTACAAAGACAAAGTGCTTACATGTGTAAAATAAAAATGAATAATGAATTAACAATTTTTACATTAGAAAATTCTAAATGTACCAGAATTAGCAATATATAAAAAACACATGCAGATATTACTTACAAACTCTACTCCTTGAGAACACCATCAACGCTTGTCAGTGCCAAGACAGCACTTTTTGCCCTTTTTTGTTAAAGATACTGTTTTGAAGATGCAAGGTTTTCTTATGACACTGATGATGGCTAGCAGAGCACTAAAACACCTGACATGTTCAGTTTGTTTCATAAGTTTTTTTTTGTCAAAAAAATACAAACTGGTCAGTTCACACTCTCCAGGTGTGAAAAAGCTGAAGAGGCTGTTGAAATAGTGGAGGTCTTTATTTATTCCAGTTTTCTGATCTCTATGTGTGTGGAAGGTGGTACAATGAAGGACGTTACTGTGGAAATTATTTTGTACGGTTTTTGCATCTGGTTAACATCTGTACTAGTTAATAATGCTTCATTAGCTCAGGAAACATTCAAACTCAAAGCAGCAGGACTGTTCCAGCAATAATAGGAAAATAGGCCCTGTTCACACCTGGCATTAACAGTCGTCCTGGGTACAGGTGTGAATGCACTGAGATCTGATTGCACAGGCCACATTTGGAGCTGGTCTGGGTTCCATTCCTTTAGCAGTGTCCTGGGCCACACCAAAGGACCACCTACTCAATTCATGTCATTCTGGATAAGCATAAGATCTCTGTGAACATTTTTTTGTGGTGACCAGGGCAAAATAAAATAAAAAAAGTTTTTGCCCAGGAAGCACAAAACTAAGCCACACCCATTTCTGGTACTTATTATTGCGCCAGCAGCTTCATGTTAAAGCAAGACCATGGAGTAAACATTGGATGGGACCATTCAGTGGCATTTTTGTCAAACGAGGGGTTGGAGATGAACATTGTTTTCTGATTGGGGGTGTAGTGAGGAAGATATGTTGTTGACTGGGCTGGGACAAAAAAAATTCAGTGGGAGTGTGTGGTTGTCTGTTGTAGCATACCAATACCATTTTTTGCATGAGTATCCTGGAGGGGACATTTAGAGCATATATGAAAATTGGGGGGTGTTTAGTCCCAGTATATAATATATAATATGATATATGTTGTTACAATTACAACCTTGTAAAGTCATTATTTGCCTGGAACACATCAAGGAGTAGACCCAGGCAGCATCCGAGTAGTTGAATGAAGCTTTCTTTCCTGCTAACCCTGATTTTGCTGGATCTGTATCCCATGGCCTTGCTAAAGTACTGGTTGAGCTGACGAGCTGACCAGATCAGTCAAAATCAACAACACTGAAACAGAAAGGAAGTTTTATTCAGCTATTGGGACACAGCCCCAGTCTTGTGTTGTTTTGATTTTTTCTTATTATTCTTTTAATTATTGGCAGACAGGTACATGAAGTGTGTCGCTGCCTCCCGTTGATTAAAAACAATGCATTACTTCTCTACATTCTCATTTGCATATAGAGTGGGTGAAATCCCATCACAAGTGGCCACTCGAGACGGATGTGGAGATGCATTTTAATGCCAGATGTGAACAGAAATGCTTAGAGCTTTCCACTTGTGATCGGATCACGTATGTTAATGCCAGGTGTGAACACGGCCAGATATAGGTATCTCTGAATATTTCCATTTTATGAAAACATATCCAGATCCAAGTGGCACGTCCTTTGTTCTGACATGCTATAAGACTTTTTTACTCCGATCAATCTGAAATCAAATTTGACCTTAGTTGGTCATGTTAGCTGGTCAAATTAAGCCTGACTTATATTTAAACAGTGTTGTGGTCGTTACCCAAATGTGATCCATTACCAATCATTAATGACTTTTCTGTCAGTGTAATGGGATTGTTTAGTACCTTATGGGTAATTTTAAAATCTCACTACCTCTGTGTTACTGCCTAAAAGCCATACACATCTGTATCATCAGTTCAAGACAGTGCCTGCAAGTCTCTTCAATACTTTTTCAGGAAGAAATAGCCAACCACAGTAAACAGTAAAAAGGCATGTTTCTGTCCCTGTCACTTTCACTCGATTACAGTTATGAAGGGCTGCTATTATTTTACCCACTGGAATAGGCTTAAGAAGCCACTGGATTAAAAACACAAAGGGGTTCGTTTTATATTAATGCAGCATTATTAATGACTTGTTATTTCCAAGGCCTCGCACAGTTTTTCAAAACTGGGATCTGGTTGAAAGTCCCCACCTTGTATTGAACAATTGACTAAACTAATATGAACTGAATGTTATGTTGAATGTTATAGGTAATATAATTTCTAACCCCATATGTTTATAACCCACTGATAGGGGCCACTCAGATTGAAGTGTGGCCAAAGAAAGATGTGCGATATGTATTTATCAAATACATCTAAAAAAATTGTTTTGTTGCTTAATGATCCTTAGTATCTGGAATACATTTAGCAATAAACCGCATTGCCATGTATCTCACATATATATTAAAATATGTACATGTCTATACATTTCTGTACACTGAAATCAGGCACTGGTGAGATGAATTCTTGTGTATTATGGTAGATGTTTTTGTCTTACTGTGAGGAGAAAAGCTCATTGAGTTTCTTGCTTATGAGGGACTTCGTCATTGTGTTCACATTCATATAAAGATACTGTAAGCAATATGGAAGTGTAAGCAATACGTACCTGGCAACATGCACATATGCCATTTAAATGCAATAACTGTTTTTTGGGGTTTTCCAAATAAATGATTTTAAGTATAGAAATTTGTCTTGACACATATTAGCATCATCACATAAACACAAAATCATCATCACAAAAACATTTTTAGAAATACTCCAAAATGATTTTTAAATAAAAATTTAGCAATGTTTATGTCTTGTCTTGTAGTTACCATCTTGGACATAAATGTTTTTTTTCTTTTTTTGGACAATGAGAAGATATTTTACGCAATAAAAGCGTAAACTCCTTGGCCAGCACCCACTGGTCATTCAAAACTTTTACACCCATCTATAACTGTGTAATAACTCAGTTCATTTGCATTGTAGCCCAGGTAGTTACTGTGTAATAAGCTTTAGACTAAAATAAACCTGGGATTTAAGCGGTTAAAAGTAAGTAAGAAGGATAAACATGATCCATATAATGACATTGTATTCTCCTACAGCAGCAATAAAATATTTTAACACACTTAAAGACACAAACACAATACAACACCAACACCTTCACAATATGTGAAGGTCAGTCGGTGCTCACTGGTCTGTATGGGAGCAGAAGTGTGGGTGTGGCCTTGTGTGCAATAAAGAGCTGATCCCTAGGGTGGAAGTGCTCAGAAAGACTGGTGGCCAGAAAGCCCTAAATGACAGACTGAAGTCCCTCACCGTCTATAAAAGGTACTGCGTGTTTCCTGCTGGCCTGTAAAGCTTAGATAAAGAAAGGGACAGCAATAAAAAAAGAGATCCCACAGGATTTAGTCCATTAACAATTAAGTATGCTCCTTTAATAAAAGGCTTAAGGTAGGTGGAAGGATTTGAGCCCTTCAGATGTCTCAGGTCAGGGAATACAGTGGCCACCTGAGAGTGTAGGGCATTTTAAAAATCTTTTAGTTGCTGTTTTGAGATCAAAAAGAACATTATGA
Source organism: Arnoldichthys spilopterus (assembly GCA_037974385.1). Classification (NCBI taxonomy): domain Eukaryota; kingdom Metazoa; phylum Chordata; class Actinopteri; order Characiformes; family Lepidarchidae; genus Arnoldichthys; species Arnoldichthys spilopterus. Next base: position 16,450 of record JBBPDA010135458.1, read on the forward strand.
TGGAGCAAATTTGCACATAGTAACCATTATTGTGATGGCTAGACAACTGAGCCATCTCCAAAACAGCAGGTCTTTTGTAGTGTTCCAGGTGTGCAGTAGTTAGTACCTACCAAAAGTGATTCAAGGAAGGACAACTGGTGAATCAACGACAGGTTCATGGGCAGCCAAGGCTCATCAGTGCATGTGGGTAATGAGGGCTAATCACAATATAAGGGAGGTGGTCTTACTGTTATGGCCGGCCAGTGTATAAAGGAATAGTGAAAGTAGACAAACTCTCATTGCAATAAATACACACAAATGTTCAGGGTCAAAGCCATAATCAGAAGAGGTAGGGCTTCTCACAAAAGTATGTTGTTGTTGGCTCCTGACAATTGAGGAAATTACAATTTACAATAGATTTTTTTTCTTGAATATTTCTGAATATTATTTTACAAGCTGTTCTGATTTTTAGTTTTGAATATAAAATCATGTAAAACTTCTCTTTTACATAATTTACTTAATGTGCGTATATGAATGTACTGCTGACATTTTGTGTCATTTGAGGATGCTTAAACATGTCACTGACCCATATCATGTTTTTTTAAAGAACACAAACATTTAGGAATTTTAGGAAAAATTAGGAAACCTGTGTTGGAGGATTTTGCAGAGACAGTGCATAAAAAAGGACAGTGGATCTGGACGTTGGTGGTGTAGTGACGCAGTGCATCGTAAGCAAAGGGACAGTCATTTAATCAGTGTGATGCTTCATAGTGATTCACCCTTCTAACCACTCAGCTATAATCAATATCCCTAATTTACCACTCTGTCAAACAGGGGGCAGATGGAGAGCAGTGTTTTAAAATCATCATTTCACAGTCTGTCAGTGTGAGGATGCAGATTGAAGCCGAGAAGGATTCAGCAGTAAATTATGCTCCCTTCATTGCAGGAGTAATTAATCGAGCTTGTTTGAGATTTGCTTACATGGCGAAAGTCCATCTCAAGGCTTGCTCATGGAATAATGAAGACCAGCAGTGGGATCACTGGAATGTGTAATGCGGGCTGGTCTGAGATTCACTCAGTTCATTTCTCAACAGCATGAGCCGCTCACTGCTCCAGTCTAAAACTGTTGACCAAAGGGAGTCTATCTTCTCGAGGACAACAGTAGACCAATGTTTTCTCTGAAGCTTAGACATGCGAGGCAATGGTCAATAGCTTATAAGTGATACATTATTTTCAACCAGAAGTATATTCTTCATTTTCTTCTTACTTTCTTGGCAAGTTTTTGACCAATAACTAGTAATATGTTTCTTGAGATATATACATCATTACACATTTGGGTTGTTTGATCTGTTGTATACAGTGTTTTGACATGTTTCAGATGTAAAGGTCAGTCTTTCAATTTTTCCCATAGAAATAAATAGCAGACAAAAGTTGCAGTGAATAATGTTTATCTTGCTATTAGCTCACACGGTTTGAACCAAGGATTTATTTGACACGTAAAGCATGTGGGCAGTGGTGGCCTAGTGGTTTCAAGTCTGACCCAGGTCCCACTGAGGTACACTTGAGCAGGGTACCATCCTGCTACATTGCTCCATGGGCGCTGTTGGTAGCTGCCCGCTGTGCCACGTGTGATGGGTTAAATGCAGAGGTCACATTTTATTGTGGTGCTTGAGTGTGTTCACAACGACAAATAGTCACTTTCACTTCACTTATGTAAGCTTCCATTATTTTTTGGCTACGTTAGTTTTTGTAGCTCCAGTGCAGAACATTTTTGGCATCAAACATGTAAATTGAATTTTTTCACATTAAGTGAATTAGTGTGTGACTTATACAGAATACCATGATAGACTGGGCTCATAGATACAACAACATGGAGAGAAATGTGCAGATTTCAGCTGTAAAGAGCCATAACTTCTCTAATAAACAGAAACAGCCAAACATGCAACAGGAATACTGATCTCTTTATTAAAGAATTAGCGTTTCTGCTGCCTAATAAATTAAATCAGCTTCTATTTGCTGTTCTGAGGTTGATGTGTTGCGGTCAGTGGTTACGAATGGAGGGCATCTCTTGGGTTGACATTGCACATCTTGAACTCACCATTTGGTAAAAAAAAGTTTTATTGCCAAGTGACTCAGTATTTGGTTTGATTTCTGCTATTTTTGCATTCACACGATAAGGAGTGAGATCCTCATACAAAAAAGTAAAATGTGAACCAGAATTTTTTTTTTTTTAAGTTGAGGCTTTTTTTAACTGCCTACTTAAGGTTCTGCCACAAAAAGTAAAGTAAAGTATCCCATTACACTACCACCGCAATGTTTGATAGTCAATATGAGGTTCTTATTGTAGAATGTAGGGTTAGATGTATGCCAGATGTAATAGGCCACCTATCTTAGTATGCTAAAAGCTGTCTCTATCTAGCCTATTGCTAGCTAATGTTTTCTCCCTCAAAAACAAGCTGGATTAGCTGAGAACTAGAATTAAAGTGAAAGTCATTGTGAACACACTTAAGCACCACAATGAAATGTGACCTCTGCATTTAATCCATCACACATGCACACATGGAGCAGTCGGCAGCCACCAACGGCGCCCAGGGAGCAGTGTAGTGGGACGGTACCTTGCTCAAGGGTACCTCAGTAGTGCCCTGAACCTGCGAACCTTGCAACCTAACCCTAACCCTAACCCTAACTCTTCTTCTAATGGAAAGCTAGTTCTCGGCCAGCAGGCCAGACTCAGTAATGACTCAGTTTGAGGCTCACAACACCAATTAGTAGAGAGGGGTTGTGGCCTACCAAAATTCTCTGAAACCTCTGCAGAAGTGTTTTTACCAGCTCCATCATGGTCTGGTATAGACAGGAAGGCTCTCCAGTATGCAAAGTCGATTTCATTTGCAGGACATCTACCACACTGGGGTCAACAGGAGGGCACACAACATCATCAGGGACAGAACCTCTTCACACATCTACTATCACGCAGACACTACAGGAGAGTAAAGTCAAGGACATCAGGGCTGACAAAACTTTTCAATCCTCAGGACTCTGAACCGGCTCAACTCTGAGAATTTTTATATAAAAGATTTTATTTTTAAATGGAGGAATCGCAAAGCAGGAATTTCACTGCACTTTGTAGCTGCCCGTTTTGCTGTGCATAAGACTAGAGAACCATTAAAAAGCCTTCGTGTTTCTCAGGTTTTTAATGTTCCTCTTGGATTACGTTCCTCTTCTGGCTGCCATTTTTGCCCAGGCTCTTTCCAATGATGGAATCATGAACCCTGACCTTATCTCAGGCATCTGAGGCCAACAGTTCCTTAGATATTCTTTTTCCCAGATGTGTCGATGCCAGCAAAATAATTTTTTTTCCACTACTGAAATAATATAATTATACTCCAGACGTTATGTAGAAACCTTAAATACATGAATGTGTCACTTATTGATGACACTGCATTCCCAAACAAGTGATTTTATCAACTAGAGTTCCATTAACCTTGTGATAAGTGAGCAGGGAATACAGTGACTGTTTAGGGACCTTGTGAAATAGAATGCAGTCAAACCACCTTGCCAAGTCTTTGACTTTACTACCCTCCTGTGTTCAGGGAGCATCAGTACAGTGTAAATAAGTACTAAATAAGTAATAAATACACTAGTCATATGTGTGAAGAAACTGCCTTTTATTAACTATACCACAAACTCCACAAAAAGCACTTTTCCTTGTAATTGTTTATGTAATTTTTTTCATTTAACTGTCATTGTCCAAATTGACCAAATCTTTCAAAATCACCCCCTAAACACCCTGACAAAATCTTTTGTGTAAAAAAAATTTGACATTGTAGAAATTAATGTGTGGTCAAAAAAAGTGCCACCATGACCACTACAGCTAGGTCTTTTAATCGGTTAACCAAGTGCAAAACAATGAAATGTGTCCTCTGCATTTAACCAATCTGTGTAGGAGTAGTGGGCAGTTGATGTGGGCAGTGCCTGGGGAGCAATGCTTGGGGACGGTACCTTGCTCACGGGTATGTGTGGCAGTCTGGGATTGGAACCGGCATCCTTCAGGTCATGGGGCAACTTCCTAACCGTTACACAACCACTACCCTAAGTGGTCTGTCTATAAATATCAAAACACCCTCAAACCCTGACCCTGCTAATTAATGCTAGCCACTGGATCAGATTCTAGTAATATGCTAGCACTAAGCTAACAGCAAGCTACATGAACATTTCTTGGCTGAATATGTAAAAGACATTCTTGTTGTATCTGAGACTTTGTTGCATCTGTAACAAGCAAACTGACATGTATTCGGCATTTCTAGAGTGATTCCTCATTTATCAGGGCACAAACCTGCTGGTTAGCCTGCTGCTTGTATTCACAGTGTGGTGGCAAAATCAGCAAAAACCTTTATTTTTGGTCAGTGGAAAGAAGAAAAACCAATTAAAATTGAACTCATCACCTAACATGTCCTGCTCTCTACCCAGTTTTCTTGCACCTCACCCAATGTGCAGTATTGCGGTTTGCACTGGTCACTTTCATACATTGCCCTTCATACTGCTTTACAACTAACATGCACATTTGTATACATTCCCTTCTTTCTTGGTGCACAAATACCAAGTCCTTTCTATGCTCTTTTTACACATATTTTGTATATTTAAATTTTTAAGTTCATTTCAAAAACTTCATCATATTTCATTGTACTGTTGATCCAACATCAACCTACATATGATCAATAAATTGAACTTAAACTTTTTAGTTTAGTGCCTAGTGGTTAAGACATTGCGCTGGGGACCTGAAGGTCACAGGTTCAAGTCCTGGCTCAGGCACTACTGAGGAAGTAGCTTTGGATAAAAGCGTCAGCCAAATGAAAAAATGTAAGTATGACAGTAATGCAAGAGGCTTTCATTATTCTGTGTAATATACACATTGTTTGGGATCACAGAACCTTGCCATACCCCCACAAACCCTGAATCCAGCATAGAGAGGTTGAGTAAATTCGGTGTGGACTGTGTGTAAGAGGGTCATAGTGTCAGAGATGCTGTAGAAGGACAGAATTCCTGCACTGTGATCCACAAACACTCCTATTCTGGAGGACAATAGGCCTGAGATCTCAGTTTTCTTATTGTTGTGATAAAAGGAAAGAGGGCAAGAAGTCTGCAGAGTCCAAGACTGATAGGTTTGTCCAAACCCACAGGAGTTACTGCATCCTTTTCTGTCGATCCCCTTATACGCAACTGATACGTACACACGCCCGTGATCGCTCCGCTCAACTTCCCAGTAACAGCGTCCACATAAACTCTCCTTAGACAGCACCTGATTCCAGTAGGTAAATCTTTCAGGATGATCAGAGTAATGCTGCATTCCCCTACTGGACGTCACCACTCTGTTCTCCTCAGACAGACTAAGGAAATAGTTCACTGTGTTGGGATCCAGAGTCAGGCAACAGAAATCTAAATCAGAGAAAGACAACAGAAATTTCAGGTTATGATTGACGTAATGTACATATTTTAGGACAAACTACGTATATCTTTTAGTGTTTGCTTGCTTACTTCCACATTTCTAGACTTCATATGTTAGACACAATCTAACGACCATGGCATGGACACATTGACTCTTCATTGCTGTTTAAGAACATTTCTGACAATTAGGGCTGCAGACTTATCTGTGAAACTAAAACATGAATTTTTCTTTAGGGTTTGTATGCTAGATTTCTGTGATATGATCTGTTGTCCAAAACGCCAGTCCTGCTTTTACTCCATTTACACATGCAGCACTGGAGTTGCTCAATCAAACTTAATCTCCGTTTTTTTTCATGCTTGATGAGTGATTACAGCGGGCAGTGGTGGCCTAGTGGTTAGGACACTGCCTTTGGGACCTGAAGGTCGCAGGTTCGAGTCCCGGCCCAGGCACT